>JAOTQE010054681.1:0-20144 GCA_025631205.1 Nesometra sesokonis
AACCCCCCCCCCCACCCCCAACTGCATGATGGAAACATGCTACTCTCAGTGAGATTCAGCTGAAGGGTAGAAACAGTCTTAAGGATGAAATGTTACCCCAATGGTCCGGTGTACAGAATGGGTAATGTGCATTTTAAAGAATGCAGTTAACACTCCTCAGAACTTGTAGGAGATATTCTCCCGGTGTTCTTCACAATCAACATCAAAGCAACTCACTGAAAGCAAGTTCACTTTAGACATACATGGGTTTTCCTGGGTGCTGGACTCAGGCTAGTGTAAAGTGCTTCTTAGCCAAACTGGCTAAAGGTTGCTAATTTTTAAAGCCAAATTATTAATTCTTAACCAACTCTTAAAATTGATAAAAAATGTTGCTAAATAGATAATTTGGATATTTTTATTCAGCCAATTTGGCGAAAGAGATCATCTTTTAGCCAAATGAGAAATCCAGTAGCCATTGGCGACTTGGAGAATGGTTAGAGTAAGCATAAAGCTGCCTCACAACCCCAAATATAACAAATCATAGGGTATCTAGAAAATATGCATGCCACATTATTTACTACTTTGCAGATATATACTATGCATCAAACATGTGTATACATATTTGAAAGACATACACATGCACTTTTTAAAGAGATTTTAGAGCTTGGAAAAGAAGCAACTCAAGACCTTGTGTTTTGTTTAATTACTCACTGAATTAGCTTTATCTTCACTATCGACTTCCTGAACATTATCAGTCGTGTCCGAAAGCGGTTCGAAATCAACATCATCCATCTATTAAAAGAGTTCCACAGAATTCATGCAATAATAAAGTAAAATAGAAGACATGTTGTGCATGAATTTTGAAAAATATGTCAGAATCATGCAATGTAGCTAAAAAATACTCTGCAATAACCACCCTAACAAGTATCACAAATCAAAACCACTGTTTAAATCGGGTAGAAAACCATTTTAATAATTGAGTGCATGTTGTCAGGGTGGTTTTTGTCAGGGTGGTTTTTGTCAGGGTAGTTAATGTCCGATATTCATCTTGAATACATTAAGAAATGTTTAAAGTTCACTGATGATTTTCCGATAAAATGTAATACATCATCCAAGAAACAAGATTCATGGTATGTTTTTGCTCAATATTTTATATTCAACAGCACAAGTACCAAATTAGGCCGTGTTTGTGCAGGAAAAAATTATCCGATAAAGTATTGCGATAAAAATTATCCGATAAAAGTGCTGCAGAAATGGGGGTTTAACATATTCTGACGTAATAAAATTATCTGATAATTATCCGATTCTAACCTGATAATTATCCGATAATTTTTTACCTTTGACCAGGGGTCAAGCATGATCTTGTTTTTGTAACGATTTCACTGCGGTGCAATCAGGGTGCCACACGAGGTAACGGAGAACACCAAAAAATCACCTGAAGTTATTGGACTCAATGCATTATGGTCTGCATTGAGTTTGTGCAGTCCCTTTTTTAAAATTGATTTGACTGCATGATATTTTATCGGATAATCTGAAATTCCTGTGGAAACACGGCCATTATTGCCCAGTAAGAATATTTCCTCTAGTAGGTGAATAGGTAGAACAAATTTCAATCTAGATAATGTCATAACAAATTCCAAAATATTGTATCCAAACATAATGGCTTGTTTCTTGGGATAAAAATTATACTTTTATTAAATTTCAGGCTATATAAGATTTTTAGACATGAGCAATGGTAGAGTTAATTGATAAATAAGTTGGCATAAATACATGTGCATTCAACATTTTTGCATTTAAAAAGTGGTTTGCTCGTAATTATTATGAATGCAAATATCATTTTAATACTCAAATTTTAAATTTGTTTAAAAGTGTAATTTTTAAACTTGGCAAACCCACTCTGGCAAAGTGTAACACAAGTCAAAGATCTCCTTTCACTGTTACCTATTTAAATGCTAGGTTTGAAACCACAAACTACATAAAATACATTCCAAAGAACTCCTGAGGTACATACTGTACATTCTGGATAAAGGGATCTACAGAATGATAAAAGTGTCTAATATCAAACTGAATGCATTTACATTATATAGCATAGATATATTATATAATATTTTTCGTTTACCTCAGCACCAAAGTTTTTAGTGTCATCACTGAATAATGATGTGCCTTTCAGGAAATCTGAGATGAATTGACCACCATCAGAGGCTAGAAGTAAAAAAATAAGGTGGTATTATTAAACAAATAATAATACATCCGCCCACTAAGTTGGCGAAGCTATATTTTCAGTCGTGTTGGTGGGTGAGTGTGTGTGTTTGTCTTTGTCTTAAAAAGTAATTGACAGATTCTGATACTATTACTATTACTATTATTATTATTATTATTAATTTATTATTTATACTGGGTAACTGTTCTCAAAAATTTTTCAGTGAAGTTTGGAAATTGTGAGGTCTCGCCACAAAATGAGTCGCATTGTAGGTGAGATCAAATTGAAATAATCAACAAAACAGGCCTGATGTCAAATTTTTGAGAAATTTAGTTTTAATCATATATTTCGTCACAATATACTTTTTAGGTCAGTTTTCATGCAGGAAAGTGCCTTCATGCAGATTTTCTGAGATTTATAGTCTTTTATTTGTTTATTTTTCGATTGTTTTATTGGCGATTTTCTCAAAATCATGTTTGCATACACGATAATTTCAAATCCAAGGACCTACTTATCCAATAAATGTCATTTAAAGTGTAGAATACAGCTTATATTATGCTCTATTAGAAGGCACCAATAACTCAATTTTGGATTTTCCTACCATGAGACTCATTTTGTGGTGAAACCTCACAATTACCAAAGGAACAGTTGATTAAAGTGTGGGGGCCTCTGGAAATATGCTGTCCAGTGTGTGATCTGTAGTGGAGCTATACACTACACTGACTTTTGATGGGAAATAATATTAAAGAGTGTCTGTTATGGGAGGTAACCGCTTACAAGACATGTCCGCACAGGGAGGTTCAACTGTACAAAATGTATTTTATAAAATGTATACATTTTTGTGAGGTTTCATCCAAAAATGAGTTACACCTCTCACCCTTATAGCATTGAAGTCATTTTTTTTAGAAATGTTAACTTTTATGTTCTGTGGCAAAATATTGACATTGTCTTCGACTTGTCAAATATTTTGCCATTATCTTTATTTTCCTTCAAATACGATAATGCAAAAAAAATATCTTATCTTATGAATAGTCTCTACTCACTTTCTGTCAGTCTGATCTTAGTCTCTAGTTCTTCAACTGTTGCTTTTAGTTCCTCTAACTGACTTTGTAGATCTTCATTCTCTTGTTCTGTTTTCAATAACTTACTGTAAAAAGAAAAAACATTGTTTTATGCACATGGGTAAGGATGGGTCATAGCAAATTATTAATGTTCGATTAGATAGGAAAATAACAAGGAAATAACAAGTCTTAGGAAATGGATTTGTTTGTGTAAACAAGTACTCATATCTTGATGAGTTCCGGCTCTAAACCATTCATGCAAAAACTGCACTTACTATGGAGAGAATAGCCTGGGTGGCATGTGCATTGATATGAACTACAAACTACTAGCTTAGTAACAGGGAAATACCAAAGAAATCATCTAGACCTAGCCTATAATATACATATAATGAAAATGTTTTTTTTATTCGCACGAATGAAAAAACATTATTTGTTTTATATGACACCTCCTACATGTAAATAGATCCTTGTCATCTGACATTTCATGAATGTTTGTTTACCGACCATGTCAGAGGTTACATAGATCAAACACGCGCTAGCGCTAGAGCAGTACAAAATTAACACAGTGCACCTGAGCGCGGCACGGTCATTGTCGCATATCATGCACGTTACAATATGCGAGCGTAACTTATGGATCCAAAATTGCACGGTAAATGGATCCAAAATTGCATGATTTATGACGTCACCATGAAATGGGCCAAATGATCGATAACGATTGACCAATCAGATTGTAGGAATCTATCTATGTCTCAAATAAAGTTGAATAACTTTTACCTTTTTTCTACTCGAGAATAAAACTAAAGATGATGTTAACTAACAATGTGTGTTATTTTAGAAATTATAAACAAGTAAATTTCTAAAGAAATTTAAATTCTGAGTAGATTTTGGAAGTAATGCACAGTTAAAGGGGACCTCTGGGATTGTATGGATACACATATAGAACAATCAGTTGTGAACTAACTGACAAAATTTCACAACATTAGAGGTAATGAAGGAAAACACTTTCTAAGATGGGTCTTAAATCAAAAAGTAGGTCTACTACTCATATTGCACAATGTTAAAGAATAGGAAAATTACAGATTTTGAAAGGATTGTGTTTAAAAAAAAATTATCAAAAATCACATTAAAAATCACCTGTTCTAGTGCGAATTTGGCTGACCTTTCCATTTATGTGAGTTATATCTGTAAATTGATTTTGGTTTCCAAGCATAACCCTTTCAAAATCTCTAATTTTTCTATTCTTTAACACTGTGTAATTTGAGCAGTACACCCACTTTTGATTTGGGACTCACTTTGCAACATGTTTATTTGCATTATATCCTTGTTCAAATGTTGTGAAATTGTATCTATTAGCTCACAACTACTTGTTCTATACAGTAGATTACATTTGTCAATAAAAATTTTAATCCAGAGTTACCCTTTAATCAGATTGAATATTTCTAAAGGTGCTAGCAGAAAAAAAAAAAAACTTTATTCACGATACGAACCCAGGACCTTGGGATTTCAAGCAAGCACATTAACTTACGTTTCCACAATTGAATGGTTATATTTAACTTTCTTCAGTTCTTCTACAACAGTGTTCTTAGCCTGGATTTCGCTCCTTAAATTTGACTGTAAATTCAGTAGTTCCATCTTCTCCATCTTTTGGGACCGCCTTGTCTGCCAAGCTTTTTCCTTTCGAAACAAGTTAAAATGTTATTTCAGAATTATTTTAACTAATTCAGATTTTCGCTTAAAACTCAAAATCAATAATATCTCATAAAAAAATACATTACAGATCAAGATTTCATTAGTATTATATAATATTAGGTCAATTATTAATATATAATTAAGATGTGCTGTAAATATCTGTTTGAAAAATAAGTAATCAAAAAGGATATTAAATATGTTAGTAAACATTTAATTTTATATATACAAAAACTATAGATAGAAAGTAAAGAGAAAAAAATATGGAATGGCAATCAAGACTATACAGTGATTAAATTTCATTGTAAAATATTTATATAGAATTATGGCCCTTATCATCAGGGGTCAAGATGCTTGCCTGTCACATTTAAATTAAGATAACTTACCCTCATTGGTCCAGAATCTTTAAGACCTTGTAATTCATCGGTCATCTTAGTGGCCAGTGATTGCAGATATCCCCTTGCATCTTTTTCATCACTCACCCTATTTATATTTAGAATAGACAAGAACAACATTTCATTATACAAAGTAAAAGATGAAGGGTCTTCGTTTATACTAACTCTTTCGGTAGACAAGTCCAACTTGTTACCTCTACTACATAAACACATTATCCCATTACAACCAAAAAAAAAAATAAATACAAGGTCAGCTCCACTCTCAAGGAAGACTACCAATAAGATCAGAAAAGTTGTACATAAACATAGCCATTAATAAACTTTCAGATTATTAGATTAATTAGAACTGACATCATAAACAATCAAATACTTATTGACTTTAAGGTAATAGCATCTACAAATTTACTAACTAGTTACCAGGTATTTCTATGTGGTTCTAGGTAGATTCGAAAGGTCCACTAATCAACTTCAAGTAAGAATGTACAATGCATACTCCTAGCAATGAGATACATGCCATCATGACAGGATTCAATATTTCGACATAAATTATGTCATCATCAGGAATGAATGACACATGAATTCATTCACGATGATGACATAATCTATGTTGAAATATTGAATCCTGTCACGATGGCGTGTACCTCATTGCTTGGAGTATGCATTATACTTTCTTTCTAGGTAAATCTTTTTGGTAATTTAACATGGTAGACCTACCTAGTTGGAGGGTGTTATTTTTTCTAAAGGTGGGGAGGCTAATAAATTTACAATATTTCAATGACTTAGTTTACTTAAAGTAAGAAAGTATAATGCATACTCCAAGCAATGAGATACACGCCATCGTGACAAGATTCAATATTTCGACATAAATTATGTCATCATCATCAGTTTACTTACCACTGAATAATTTCAGCAATCTGTGCTTCCCAGTGAGCTATTGAGTCTTTCTTGTCTGACATATCTCGTACTTCTTCTTCCAGGTTTTTATGTTCCCTTAAAAGTTTCTCTTGTTGATTTGCAGTCTGTCAACAACAATAACAAAAGAATTATTTTTAATGCAAAATTTAGGTGCATAAATATCTCCCATTTTATTGTTACAGCTGTCTTGGAGATTAGATTTTATTTGTTTTATTCACCGTAGAAGGGAAGTGCGAGGAAACTAAATCCTATAAAAAAAAGGATTCAAGAGGGCAATTATTCCTAATGAAGTTCTAAATGGATATGTGGTGTCATTTTAAGGTGGCAGCCAACTATAATGATTTTTGACCTGGCTAAAATTAGTCTTGAGATCTGTAGAATTTATAAGCCTATACTTTCTACAGCTAAGAAAGGTTGACTCCATCAAAATTGAAACATATTTTAATCTGTAAAAGGTATTTATGGTCATTATAGTTGACAGTCAATCTTATGGGTGCTTTCAAGGATATCAGGAATTCAGGCTACGGTAACACTAGAGCCTCAAGCCTGGCTTGATTCCCCACGGCTGAGATTTTCGTAGTGTAACCTCACATGGATTGACTTGTGCCTGGCTCGAAATCTAGCTCAAGCCAGCTAACTCAATCAATCCTGGTGCAGCACCCAGATTGACACTGGCTTTACCAGCGACATTTTTCTTTGGAATGTGACCAATCACAGCCATCAACACTGTGTTTTTTGTTGACATTTTGTAATTCTTCTCTTGGTTAATTTCGAAGGTCAATCCAACTGAAGTCAGATAGTGTGACCACCCAATAATTTCAAGCCTGGCTTGAAATCTCACCTGGCTTGAGTCAAGCCAAGCTTGAACCTCTAGTGTGACCGTAGCCTCAATGACTTAAATGCCATCCTTCAATAGTTATAATCTGGCTTTATACTGTCACCACCTATTCATTTTCAAATGACACACCAGGTGGATTTTACTTAAATAAATATGGTAGTGAATTGTATGCTGGAATCATAGATTTATTATTTATGGCTAAAAATTTTGACATACAAATTATTTACATGTTTATATTTTGATTAAATTTACTTCCATTTATTGATAAATTTCCAACTTTTATGAAAGATTGGGTGCGCAGTTTCATCGTAGCAACAGCATTAAAATGTACATGATTTGATTGGTTGGATTCCGGACATATCATTCAATAGCAGGTGCTTCCATGGAATTGCACTTTGGAATTATGCATTCTATGGAAGTTCACTAGCCATTAAAATAATGAAATATTTTATTTTAAGAAGGTGTTGCACCTACCCTATCAAGTTCTTGCGTCAACTTCAGATTTTCTTCCTGCAGCATGGCCTTTTCTCTTTCATGATTGCGTTTCAAATCTGATATTAAATGATCCTGTACATCTGTATTGTCTCTTACTAATCGCTGACTCCTCTCTTTTAATGTTGCTACATCTTTTTCTAATGTTTGAATCTGTTGTTCATTGTCCAATATCTGATCTTTGAGGATCTAGAGACAACAGAAAATATTATTTACCTCCTTGTATACTCTTTGCAATAAATGGGTATCTTTTTTTATTATCCAATGTTCATTTGTGTGATGTAATAATAAAATTAGTTATATGCCAGGTCATTTTAGGATTAAAAAAAAAAAAAATAATAGTGTAAATTTATATACGCGCCAGTAACCATCTAGATGATGCTTATGTCGCTGTGGCAAGATGTTACACATTCTTATGACTTTCTACTCCCCTAAGGGTTACGTCATGTCATGCAGCAAGTACTTGGTTAAACTAGCGCTACTTCAGCTGTCCACGACAGGGGTCGTGCATGGACCAGTACACCGGGGTAACCCCCTAAACGTCACGAAAGATGTGCTGGGTTCTTTAAAGTGCATATGAGCTATTTGTGTACACTGGGCCTACGGTTTATAGTCCTTATCTGAGAAGAGCCATGGTGCAAGCCGTCCATGAACCCATGCTCTTCTTTTTGGTATGGTTTACGGTTCCCGTCTTAACTGCTCGGCCATACAACTTGCAATATGTAGAAAGTCTTGGAGGAGGATGCTCTGGTTGATGGACTTTTTTGGTGAAGCCTTGGAAATTTAGAAGATGATTGTTTAAAGCCATTATTTTTCTATAGTTCTTCTATGTGTATATTTAATTTATTATTTAACATATTATATAATACGATCCAATCTAATATTAATATTTGAGGGACAATACACAATAGACTGATAGTGCTTAAACTTTGTTATTTTGCTCTTTTAATTATTAATTTATTAAATTTATTTAGTAATGCTTGTTTCATAGTTTAATCATAATTTATATCAATTGTGTGTCTCAAATGTAACCATGTAGGCCTTAGTACAAATGGGTCGACAAGAGAAGCCACTGCAACATCTGTATGTCCTGCTGTACTGGTTGTAATTACAAGTTGTTTGTTTAATAAATGTTTTGCTCTAGATTACTTACCTTCTCCTCTTTGGCATGTCGTGTCCTTTCTTTTGATAGTATTTCCTCATGTGATACCTTACATCTTTCAAGTTCAGCTTTTAAGTCATCAGTCTCTTGTTGGTGTTGCGTTGTATCTACACCTCTTATGCTTCCACTTTGCTGTAAATGGCGAAAAGGAAATACATTTATTTCACAGGTTTATACAGTGCCTTTCTTTGCATATGCAAAAAACTGTGCTTCACTATAGCACACTCACAGTGAGTATGCCCATCACAATCCAAGAAAAGTGAACACCAGAACTTTAACAGTATCGCAGTGACTATTTTCACACCAAAATGAGGGTGCATTGTTAAATACATTAAACTGAACTAACCACCAAACAGTTAACTCAGTTTTTTTTAGAAATTCACCATAAATAGTATACTTTTTGAGACTGACAGTCTCTTGATCGTTTATTTTAAATTATTTTCTCAAAAATATGTTCCTCGAAAATAAAACTTAAGATACTCACCTTCCTTATCTTGTAGTGTCATTAAATATGTGAGGTGTTGTGACAAAATGTGTTGTACGCCAAGAAATTTTGAGATAAAACAAAAAAAGGCAAAAAAAGGCAGAAAGTCATAATTTTATAAAATGAGATTGTTGTTGTTTTGGATAGTTTATTACTTAACTTTTATAATTACAAACATCCTGTTTGTTTTATTTATAATAAATATGTTTTGGAACCACATTTTGTAAAGGCTGTTTTTCAAAATCAATGAAAAAAAGGCAGGAAGTCAACAGTTGTTTTATCTTTAAAGTCAATTTTCTCCAGAGTGTGTTTTCAGGTGTGTACATTTAAAATAATTTTTTTCTGATAATACTCCACCTATGAGCCTAATTCAAAAACCAAATTAAAGCTTATAATATCTTCTATCAGAATATAGCAATAAGTCAATTTTTATTTTTTGTACAACACGACTTATTTTGTGGTGACACCTCACATATTTGGATTACAGCTGATATATTGTGATCTACTGATAACTACATATTTATATTCCAACAATAAGCTTCTTTTTAGTTGTTAAACTTCATATATATCAAACGATATGAAATTAAAAACATGCATCTTTAAAAACATTCAAAAACACCAAGTAATAAAAAAAAACTTGGCCTATGATACAACTAAATATGTCAATTGTCTATTTTCATCTTCCAATAATGATAAAGATAATATTAAAACAATATTGCATCTTCAAGTCACTTAAAAACATCAATTAAGAAAATCTTGGCATAGGCCTATGATAAAAGTAATATGTTACCTTCAATTGTCTATTTTCATCTTCCAATTGATTAGCATAAATATTGCTCTGGTTTTTAAGTTTCTTTTCTTTTGTAAGTTCTGTTTGCATCTCTTCAACCTGGGCTTCAAGCTTAAAAAAAACCATTCAAACTTGATGAACAGAAGTAAAGTGTGATGAAAACTGCGTATTGGTTTGGTAAGAAGGCCTGAAAAGTGCTTTCTTTGTCTCCTCCATCATTCATATGAAAACGTGTAGGCTAAGTGTACGCTCACACTAGGATCAATTTTGTCTTAGCCAAACGGGCTAAAGTTTGCCAAATTTTTAAGCCATAATTATACATTCTTTAGCCAAGTTTTTTTTAAAAACGTTGAAAACTGATAAAAATTGCTGTAAAATGGACAGTTATTTTAGGTCATTTTTATTTTAGCCAAATAAGAATTCCAGTTGCCATTGGCAACTTGGCGATTGGTTAGAGAGAGCATAGTCTGTAAAGTATGTTGGTAAAGCACTTCTGACATTGCTTGAAACTATCATTGTATTTTAATGTTATTAAAGGGCAAGTACAGTACATTTTTAGGCCTAAGTTGGTTTGACCTACGTATTTTAATGCATTGAACAGTGATGATTTGATTGCAGATCACATTCCTACTCTCTCCATATTGATTAGTGTTAAAATAGAATACTGTCTTTCAGATAAGTCATTAACTTGATCCTGTGTCCAACACCAGTCATTTGCACAAGACACACTAAACTCATTAAAAAGAAGAATATGATTGCTTCCTGGTGTACTACTAACTCAAATAATTTGCACTTTTATGGGTTATCTTTGGAGTATATCACTGAATAAACAACACAAAATTTGTTATTACCTCTCGCCGCCTCTTGTCCGCTTTGCGGCTGTCAAGGCGCAACTTCTCTGTTTTCTGACTACTAGCATCTAGCTCCTCTTCTTTGTCGCGTAATAACCGCGACAGCTTTTGTTTTTGTGAACGGAGATCTGATAACCTGAAAATATAAATAGTAAAAATAAATTTTATTAAAACTAATGAACATATATGACCTGTTCTACTGTTACATAAGGCCTAAAAGAAATTGCGGTGTTGTCTGAGCATATCTTTTTTTAAAAATAGCCCCTTTTACTGTATTTACTGCAATTTATTTATTTTCTTAACCCTTTCACTAAGCATGTGTCATTCCCAACTCTGTGTGAGACATGTTGGTAACAAAAATAGGTGATTTAGAAATAAATACCATAAAAAGACTAAGAGATTATTTCAATTTTTTTTTTATGTTGGGGTGGGCAAGGTTTTGGCTTATGGGGAAGAAATTTGTAATTTGCATCATCATGACATCATGATAACCATTTTGGATTTTTTTTTTGCATCAAATCTGGGAGAAAAACTACTTTTTTTGCCAAGAAATACCTTATAGATGCCATTTTTTATACTGGATCATGACGCAGATACCAATGATGAATAAATATCAAAAGTGTGAATCATTTTCAACATTTTATAACAAAATAAACACAAATTTACATTTTTCAGTAAAACAGTAAAAAACAAATATTAACCAGTTTAAAATACAGAGGGCGGATAAACTGAAGATTGTTTTGTTTTATTGGTGCAAATATCTCAAAGCTGATAAACTAAAGACAGTGTTTTTTTTTTATTTTGGGCCTAGCAGTATTGGGCCCATGCCATTTAACAACATTTTTGGGCTCAGTGGGACCGGGCCCATGCTAGAACTACTAGCACCTACAGATTATGTGGTAACATTTGTATCATGTTCGACATGTCTTACTTGCTATCTCAACATCAACTCTAACAAAATTTATCTTTGCAAGAATTCTTTTTTTTTGTGGAAATTACCTAAATATGCTCATTAAACATAAAGAGAAAAACACTTATTTGCTATCTCATTACAATTTCTAACAAGTTTTAATTTTGCAAATTTAATTTTGTATACTAAAAATCATTAAAAGATGATTTGGAATGGTAGTACTTACTGGAGGTTGGGTCAGTGCAGCAATAGCCATTATCTTATTCAATTCTAATTACCTGTCGTTAATTTCTGAGAATTCTTGCATTGCTAGTTTTCGTTGTGACTGAGCGTCCTTCAGTTCTTTGCTTTGTGTACGTAACCTTTCCTGGACATCTTCTAATTCTTTCGCTAATTCCTGCTTCTCGTTTTTTAATAACCTATTAAATTAAAATATATGAAAAATATTAAAATTACAAAAAAAAATATTTAAAACAAATGTATGATAAATGTAAATAAAACAAAATTACTTATTCCTTAAAGAAATAATTAACTCTTCTAAATAGCAGGTGTGGATAAAAGAAGAGGGGAGCCTAACAGGATTAACCTCCCCCTCTCCCCCCCCCCCCCCAAAAAAAAACAGGGCTCTTTTCTGGTGGTCTCTATGGTCACTTCGTAACAACTGGACTTTGTTTGTTTTACATTATGTGACTAGCTATTGATAAGACTACGACCATGTACTTTTAATTTCCAATTCTATATACTTGCTCTTTGTCATGCCAAACTTATAATTAATTACTGTATTGTAACTATATACAAGAGACTATAGCTTACATTTAACCAATTTTTGGTGAATTTATTTTGCCTCCTCCAATGTATATGTTTATGTGATTTACATTGGAAATAAATGAAAAAACTAATGACAAAAATTGAAATATTTCTTTAATAGGTTGCAATAACGATTAAGTGGTAAATATAGCTGTAATGTGGCTATATAGGGACTCCTGGGGATACAGTCACCTGGTTCTTCCTTTATAGTGTAAGGATTTTGTATAAAAATTAGTATTCATCAAAAAATTACAACATTTCCAAGGTGGCCGCTTATGGAAGGAATATCATACAAAAAAAAAATCAAGATTGCAAGTCAAAAAGTGTTCACGACCACTTTTGAGAGGTAGCCTTTACGAGAGGTACCAAATGCACCAATTTGATAGAACAAAGAGGCTATTGAATGAGTGATCGTTATGGGAGTTGTCTGCTTACGAGAGGTACAAAATGTACTGATTAGATAGGAAGAACAAACAGGCTTATGAATGAGTGTCCATTTTGTTAGAAATACAGATCGTTTTGGTCGAGCCTTCGTTTTGGTCATTTATAATAATTATTGCACAACAAATTATCAGTAGAAATGGAAAACATAAAATTCTTATCATTATAATTGTTATGACATAAAATTATTAGTTTATAAAGTCATTTTGAAGGATTGATTATGTAGCAAAACAGGTGCGACCAAAACGATCGGATACCTGGGAGGTGTCCCCTTATAGGTGTCTGTACATAGAGGTTCAACTGTAGAGATGTGACTGTAATTGTTAAAGTAAATACTTACCTATTAGACTTTTCAATAAATTTAATTTTTAGTAACCTCTCTTCTTCCACACTTTCTAAATCTTTCCTTATTGTAAGAGCTTCTTTTAGATTCCTTTCCATGTGACATTTTTCATCTGCAATATCTAAGACAAAATGAAATATAAAAAGCCATTAATATACTTATATGGATTTCCAGTCTCAGAAGTGCATAGGGTATAGCAAGATGCATTCTGTGGATGTATGGCGGAAACTCTATAAAATGTGTATGAAAAACACTGAAAACACATCCATTTTTTGTAATATAAATCAGCATAGAATCCACACAGATAGGCACAGAGTTTGAAAGTTGCATGCAAGAATGTCTTAATTGAATATTATATTATACAAGGGCAGATTTAGAGGAAGGGAACACATAATGTCTTCAAAGTACATGTGTGTCCCATGTAACATTTACCCAAAGATAAAATAATGAAGTTTTAGACAATTACAAGAGTAATAATCCAAAGAGCGCAAAATATCACATCTGACTGGGAACAAACCCATCCCGTGGGAAATAGTGTTCCACTCGTTCACACATCCCTGGATCTGCTTATTATATTCTTTTAGTATACTGCTTTCCTGCACTCTGAAACCCCACCCAACCCCCACTCACAAACGTGGGAGGGGTTCAAGTACATATGTGCACCCCAACCCGACAATTTATGTTACGTCCAACAGTTCCAATTAATCAATTTACCACCCCCCCCACCGAAAAAAAAATAAATGCGGACACATACAACCTAATATATATCAATACAAGGTGCCTATGCAAAAATGTATTTTATTAGGCCATTACCATACCTGCAGCCTGTTTTTTTAATGATGTTATTTCTGATCTGAGTCGTTTTGTGTCAGCTGTTTCTGTAGTGACAGAACCTTGACTGGTGATGTTGGCATCTTGGAGTAAATTTGATGATTCTAAAAGAAAAGGTTTACCTCTTTTATAGGATGAATAACATGATTACATACATAACAATGAACTAAGAACCGATTTATTATTTAAGATTTTAACCTGTGACATCATTTTTGTAGCCAGTGAAAGTTTGTAGTCAGTGAGTTTACTCGTCGAACAGAATAAACATTGTGTTCCAGAAACAATTAACTTGATACCAGCGGTACATGGCTTGTTTCTACTGACAGTAAAAATTGGTGAATTGAACTCTCACAAGACTTGCGCCCGTATTCTTAAAACTGACTATAGTCGTAGTTCGAACTAGGCTTAAAATTATTCTAGTTGCAACTTTGACTTAAAATTCCTATCTAGTTGAAGTTTGTACGTCGACTAAACCAAGTCGGACTCAATAAAATCTATTTTGGGATTTTTGTAGTGTTGCAAAACACACGATTTTAATAATATTTAAGAGATTGTATATAAATATCGACCTACCTAATCGATTTTAGATATAACAAATTACAGTTTGAAAATAAATTAAAAAAATAAATTGAATATTAATAATTTAAACTATTGTTCAAAACTGATTTAGCCGGTGAATTAGTCTACCCCCGAGAATACTAGAGAAATCGACCTGCCAGTGCCGCAATTTAGTCAAAGTTTGCTTGATTTTGTTGAAGTTCTAGTCGTAGTTGGTTTAAGAATATGAAATGACGTCACTTTTTAAGTTTTAATTTGAAAAACGACTATAGTCGGTTTCAACAATATGGATGAATGAATCAACATTTTTGGGTAATAAAACAGCAATTTAAATCAATTTAAATAGAGGAAATTTAAGCACTATCTATGTGGGAAGGTACTTAATGTTCTGATTATTATTAGAATATTTGCAAAAATACAAAGCATTAAACATTAACAATAATCATAATGGTCATACATTTATAACATGTCAATTAAAAAAATTATAAAAGGTGAAAATAACCCAGATTAAATCAATTCTGTAAACAATTTCTTTTTTCCAAATTCTTAAAAGTAAATTTCAATACTGTTAAACAGAAATGGTAATAGATTCCAAATATAGGGTGACTGGACAAAAAACAAGAGAAGTTTTTACCATAATTTTTAAACTTGTGCCTAATGGAAGGGGCTTTAGAATGACATTTATCAGAAGTTTGTAAACTTATTTTTGTTAATACCTTTATACAAAATTTAGGTTAAGTTGGATATTGTTGTTTTAAGAACTACAATCCTATTATAAGTGTTATTACTACTTACCTGTTAACTTCCTGTTAAGTTCGGACTTTTCAGCTTCTAATCGCTTTATCCGTCTCTCATATCCTTCGATCGTAAGACTATCAACTCCATCAGTTTTAATTTCAATGCCCTTTGCATTCGCCAATGACCCCAGGTCAGACAAATTACTAAATAGAAGACAAAAAATAAAAATATCAATTACTAAATGAAGAAAATCGAAATAGACCTTTTACACTACTCTGTAAAAGCATAGCCTGCCCACTGTATATATTATTATCAGGGTTCATAAAATTAATTTCATAATTCAAACCATTTTTACACAAAAATCAAATCTTACTATATAAAAATCTACTACTTGTCCAAAAATATGAGCACTGTAAGGTTATAATTTCTAAAACACAAACTTCATTATTACCCTAACCCCACTGAAGTGGGGAGAGGGTATTGTAATGAGCTGCGTCTGTCTGTGTGTGTGTGTGTGTCTGCATCCATATCTAAAAAAAAAAACAACTATTGGGCCTATTTACTTCAAATTTTCAAACAATGTCAGAACCAACCGTATCTAGGTCCTCTCGTGATTTGGCGCTGATCCAACTTACCACATGAATTCTGGATTCTAATCTTTTTGATTTTTTTATCTACTGCCCTGTCTTATAGTGAGAAAAACCTGAAATGCCTGACATTTACTGATACTCTGGTCTTATCTATTAACTGTCATTAAAATACCAAACATAACCTTTCTTGACCTTGAGAAACAGTATCCCCTCAAAACATAGGCGAGGGTGTAATCGTTTACGATTACTTTGTCTTGTTATCAATTACTAAAATAACGCATGTTTTGCAGTTATTAAATCTTACACTCTATTCACAATTATTAAGTTATATACCTAAGTGACAAAAAAAATTGGCCAGGTATTGACCTATCATGGCTTATAAAAATGCCATGGTAGAAACAATGTACAAAATAAAAATCTGAGAAGGCCCAAAATCAAAAGGGTCCATCTTCTTGTGTTAATCTTTCAGTCTGCAAAGTTTAAAACTAATCGGACTTAAATAATTTTAATTAATTGTGGTAACGCATCAAATCTACCACAACTGCTGCTAAATGAGAATTGAACTCAACCGAACACCGGGTTTAAAACTAATGGCACTAACCATGTAAGCCAAATTGTGCTGGCATTCAAAAATGTTGAAATTAATGGATTTTCTAAATTTAGTCATATGCACTCAAAACTTTCATCAATTAATTGATTTTGTAAAGTCTATATATGACATACAAAATGATCACAGAAACAAACATTTTTATAAATGGTTGAATGTCTCACCTATTTCTTGTAAATGTGAAACCCACAAATGGTAGATGATTGCCGCTGAAGGCAGCATGCGTATTTGGTGGCATTGCCTCAGAATTCTTTAAATCTGATTCATCTACATCAAAGTTTGACGTATCAGTTGCACTCTTTACATCAGGAATGTATGGAGGAGTCACTGAAAATTACAAAGAAAATAAAAACAATTATCACAAAATAAAATTATTCCATAACAACAATGAAAAGTGGACAGATAAACACGGATGCCAATGAATTAGGATAAAATAAGGTTACTTCATTTTTTTTTAAAAATTACTTTATCTTCTAGCAAAAAGAAATAATGAGATAATGTAAAACATGATTGAATGACCAATGTAATGTTCTATTAGGTCTCAAAATCTTTTTTTTCATACTCTCATATATCTCATGACACATAATCCCCTGATTTGTCAACACACAAAAATTATTATTACTGTTACTGCTCACTACCTTTGGAAAAGGTTGCCACCTGCAATAAGATCCATTCAGTGGATGGCTTTGTTGAAAAGTGCTCAAGACATTTTTTTCAGTTCATTTAAGTGGTTAAGGTTAATTTGTCTAGATAGATGGCTATATAACTGTGAACAGCTGTGAGTTATGTACTAGCCAGTCTGTGCATCTTGCTGCTAAACGGAATGCAGTCATATGTTTTGTGTGGTTTTTACAAGCGCCTTGAGCACTTTTGTGGATATGCATGCTTTAAAAATCTTATTACTATTATTATTATTAATGGATACATTTTAAATACCTGTATACATAAACTGCTCCCAAATTCAACACTTCAGAAAACCAAATTTTACGCTAACCAGCCTAGTCCCAAAATCATAAAACCAAAGTAAACTTAAGCCTCTTTCATACAGAGCTGTAATATGGGAATATTGGGGTAATACACAAATGCCTGGTTGTGTGAAAGGGTACTTTCCTTCAATTCTGGCACAGTGCCGGCATTCGTTAGACAACCTCAGACCCTAGAAATATTACTGTTTTTGATTTTGGCTGGATGTGTGGAAGGGTCCAATTGTATAATGCCAGCTTACGCAGTGAAGCAGAAACAAAGATAAAAATAGCAGCAGTTGGTAAAAAATAGCACACTCAATTTTTAAGACTGCCAATTTACGCTTTTGCTTGGACCCTTTGACCCAGCAAGTTGTCATATTTATGGAATTTGTCCTTCTGTTTTAAGGGGTTTAGAAAGGTAATAATGGTATATTTTTTGTGTGAAAAGTGCTACAGATAAACTTTTTTCTCACCAAAACGTACAGTTCGAAAACCAAACAAAACATTCCAAAGGGTGGTTAGTTTTATCACAGTTGACTGCAGGGGCGGCGGAACGTTTTTGAATTAGGGGGGACGAAGTTAAATTTTTAAAATTCGCTCGGCTACCCCCAAGTTCGCTTAGACTTAAAAAAAAAAAAACGTTGTTGCCTCTAATTTTGTACTTTCCTGGTCCCTAAAGGTGGTTTTCATGCCCACAATATTCATATTTTACTATAGTTTTGGAGTTGTGAAATGTGAATTTTTGTGTTGGAGTCCCATTTCAGGGAGGGGACGATCCCCCCTGCCCCTGAGTTGTCACTGGGGGAACGGGTCCCCCATCCCCCTCTTCCACCGCCCATGGTTGACTGTATTAAGAGAGACTTACTATTCCTGATGTTTTCCCAGTCAATAGATTCAAAGAATGAGTGGTTCTTAAAATCGTCTAAACCATTCCTTCCAAGTCTGTGTTCTGCATCGCATATTAACCTTCGTATAAGATCCTTAGCTTTCTCTGATACATCAACCTCTTCAGGTGGAAAGTCAAATTGATTCTATTAAGAAATAAAAATATTACATCATTTATTTTTGCACAACAATGCAAGCACTATACAGAAATTGCTACCAGTTTAAAATCCAGTATATTCCACTGCGCTAAAGTCTACCGCTACTGCTTGTTCACATAAGTAATGAGGGAACAAAAGAAGTCAGGAACGCTGTGGGGGCATTTACATTAAGCCTCACCCATTTTCACATTGGGCCTCTCTAACACCCCCATAGTGTCTCTAGGACTACTGCAAAGTTGAACATTCGCTTTCCACTGTAAATGAAAACTAAATATATAAAATTCTTAGAAAAAAAAACTATTTTAATTCAAAAAATATAATTTTGGAAACATTATACATCATTTTAACATCTTAGCTTTCTGTTTGTTTGTTCTGGTGGTGGAACAAGTCTTCTCGGATAAGGACTATAAACTGTAGGCCCAGTGTACACAAACAGCTTATGTGCACTTTAAAGAATCCAGTACATCTTTCGAGTAGGGGGTTACCCCGGTGTACTGGTCCATGCATGACCCCTGCCGTGGACAGCTGAAGTAGCGCATGACATGACGTGACCCTTAGGGGAGTAGAAAGTCATAAGAATGTGTAACATCGGAGTAGATCGTCTTCGGCCGCCGACGTAATCGGCCGCTGCCTTGTACTTTATCAAAAATTTTAACAATTCTGAGCAAAGAAACTAGCCTTAAAGGCCAGGCCTAAAAGTTTATTTATTATCGTATTTTAAAGTAAGGTAGACAGGACCTGTTCATTCATTCATTTAACAACATGATTACATTATTATTATCCATCATTAAAAATGAACTTAGGAAACGCATTATTATTGATACTTAATAGCAAAATAAATTGAGTTGAAATCAAACAGCACTACCGGCGTTCCATAGTTATATGCGTTTCATTGGTGGCGGCCGATTACGTTGGAGGCCGAAAACGATCTAATCCGTAACATCTGGTCCACAGCGCCATGAGCATCTTCTTGATGGATACTGGCACGTATACAAATGTACACCATTATTATTATTATTATTAAGAAGCTTACCTTATGATTCATAATCTTCCCATACGTTTCGACCAGCGACTCTGCGTAGAATGGCGTCTCCCCAAAAAGCATTTCATACATGCATACGCCTAACGACCACCAATCGCACTCTGCACCATACCGCCCCCTTCCATCTTCCATTGCCTAGTTAAAAAAAATTAAAAATTTGAATTATGAAATAAAATGAATAACAATTAATCTTCACTTGATACTGAAAAAACAAGTTGTTGTACACTTTATAGCTCTGATTTGATTTGATTGATTTATTTTCCACATCATAAAAGTATAAAACAAGATCATAAAATAAATTGCATAAATCAAGTATACATGTGGATGGAGATCACGATAAGTTTAAAAAAAACTTTAAGTTGTGACCACCATTGAAAAAAATAAGTAAAGGGGAAAAGTATCTGTAATTAAGAAAT
>JAOTQE010054692.1:0-20142 GCA_025631205.1 Nesometra sesokonis
ACAACCTGATTTTGGGCACGGCGGGTTAGGATTGGCACGGCGGGTTTACGTTATGGCCAAATGCGGCGCCGTCACTGAGAACATCGGAAAGGAAATGGCCAAAACCGGCGGCGGGATAATTGTCTCGCGCATTGCAGTAAAAAAAGCATGTTGACAGGTATATCATGCAGGCCTATACTGTACTGTAATGGGTAATTGTTGAAAAATAATACCGTACAAAAAAACACATAACGTACCATACAAATATTAATGTTCCTTTTATTGCAGTCTTCATTTTTTTAAATTGTATCTTACCGGGTAACCGCATTCATAACGCAATACAGTAAATTCGGAATCATCAGAAGAACAGAAAAATCAGCACACTAGTATTTTATAACTATCTTCCTCACCCAAAAGCTTAAATAATAAATACGTATTTTTACGAATGTGTTACAAGTTACTTTAATCCAAGAAAATTATAAGTTAAAGTAGGACTGCACAAAGTAACGGCAATGTCTTCAAAACTATCACAAAAATACGATTTCGCTCAGACTATTTAGAGTTAACACCAACATAACACAACGTAACTTAATAATAACTATAAAGACAATGATTAACTACTGCTGCTTATAAATAATGAACATCAGAGGCACTTACATTAATTCTAATTAAACAGAGCCATAGATACAGTAGATCTCTATCTATGGCTCTGTAATTCAATAGAAACAGCGCCGCTATCGTGAATAAAAGTAACACGGTTGTCGTTAGGGGGCATCAGAGAAAACAATGTAAACTGTAGCAAAACCTTTTAAATAAATTGCCGTAAACGTTACCACACGTTCATAACACGAACATAAATGTATAGCCTTCTCTATACTCATACAAATAGTGAAACAACGAAAACAAAATTAGTACATACAGTACTACAAGTTTACTTCTATAGACTACTTAACATAAACTACTATTTAAGTCGCCCATGCTAAACAACTAAATACTGTTGTCCCAATGGGGATTACTGGCTTGACCTAAAAATATATTTTAATTTCCAACATAAACAACTTAATACCATAATCAAACATTTCTTGAAGTGAATCAACGTTTTATCAATTTTGCAAAATAATTACATGTTGCGTAACCAAGACCCGTAATTTCATAATCGATACAATATTTGAGTATACTGTATACTATACACTACAAAAACTTTTTACCGTTAACACTTGCTTCGCCAGTTAGAAAAAATGTACAAATGTCATGCGTTAATCCCAACAAATTTACACTAAGCACCTATATTTATTTCTTTTTCCTATACACGCATTTATTTTCACGCTAGCTCAAACATTTTCTCATTTTCCCCATTATTTTTGTTTTGTTTTATTAATACAGTCTTATATGTATATATTATGTGTGAAGAAGTTAGTGGTACAAAATGCATATCCTATAATCTTTATAAACTAAAAGTATACAAAGTTAGTAAAGTCCGTTTATAAAGTTTGGGGAACAATATACAGCACACAATAGTCGTTATTCACACTCTCAGCAACTTACATAATTATTCAACCGCTTATATAAAACTAGTATAAAGCACATGGAGACATTTGTTATATATTAATATTTAAATCTAAATGTTGCTTTATAAATAAATAAACCTTAACTTACTGTTTTATAAAGTTACTCGCACAGAATAAATGAAAAACGGTAAAAATCCATCAACACGTAAACTAATGGAAAACGACAAACAAAATTCTTACTTTTATATTATAAATTCTAACAATTTGATTTAGAGAAACTGTTTATACCATCTCATGTTTTTCGAACCTTTCTTCATAACTTAAATTGTCCTAAAAAAATATTTCTAATAAATCTTGGACGACCTTTTAATTAATTATTAATACACTTTGTTTGCAATTTTGGAGCAGTGTGGTCAGTGGCGGCGCTACGGGGGGGGGGGCTAGGCAGGGCTACAGCCCCCCCGTCGGGAGACCTTTGCCCCCCCGTCGGAGAGAAAATTAAGGTTTTGTCGGGGCTTTGTAGGGTAATGCCAAGAGACAAGCGAAGACCCAAGCACCACAACGGGCTAAACACCACGCAAATCACGGCAAATAAAGTTTTTTTTTTCTTTTTTTTTGCTCTTCAGACTGAAAATCGGGGACACGCCCACCTCAAATTCAAGCTCGGCCAACTCGTCGGGGGACCCATGCCCCCTGTCGGGGGAATTGCCCTGCTGTCGGGGAAATCCTGGCGCCGCCACTGAGTGTGGTATTAATGAACTGTCACATTTTATAAAGTCGATTATTTCAATAGGAAGACAGTGTTCTCCCGAGTATTGTTTTAGCCATCAAATTCACCGGTAAAAATTACAATTCACCAGTACAAATGTTGTTTATTGAAAAATAATTATAGTTTTTGATTCTCACACATTTCTTGCCCTCCTATACTCTTTACCATTAAAGAGAATACGAGAATGCTTATAGAGGCCTATAGTTATGTGGATATTTGGGGTAGAGTCAAAACCAACCTAAAAGCCATGCCTAACAAGCAGTTTTTTTCGACAATTTATTAGTATAAATTTGTCAGTTGGGAGAACACTGTATACAATAAGTACATGTCATTTGGATACGTAGGTCAGAAGATAACATGAACAGTTACCAGCAAGGGTATATCTACTACAACATATTAAAACACTAGAGTAGGCTACAAGATCACTATTAGAACAGCATAGGAAGATGAATACCATACGATAGATGGCGCTTGCCACCAATGACGAATGACGGAAAAATATCACGAGGCTATTTGCAAGATCTAGATAACCTAAGTTAGCCAAAACGTGGCAAATTATAACTTGGTTCATTTTTCGAAAACCCATTATTTTTTTTAAATGAGTGAGTTGATCACCATTCTATTAGAGGACATTGTAGCGACACTAGAACTACTAAAGCCTTCGATTCATGGGAAAGGAAATTCGAAAAGGATGTTTAGACGGTGGTGATAATGTTCTCAATAAAGTAGACTTCTGTGTGTTCCTGGGGCTGGTAGAGGGCTGGTATACTCATGATGCTTCCTAAGTAGTTTATTTGATGTGCATCTGCTAACGTCGGTTTAGCCTGTCGCTTACGATAACGTACGCTGAGTATTAGGATTGCAGCTCCAAAATGGAGGGAAGCAGCCAGGTAAAATGTAGCACCATAATCACCAGTAGCATCAACAAGCATACCTTAAAACAGAAAAGAAATTATTAGTATGGTAATCACGTTGGTGTTGCTAGAGAATACATGACATATTTATTATTCAGTGTCCCCGAATTCGACGGATCATAGATCGACGAGGTTACAGATGCTCAGGGGACGAATCCGGCGTGCGCCACCTCTAATATCATCAAAAGTACCCTGGACACGCCCACTCCGACTCGGCCAGGAATTGCGCGCCCCTTGTTCACGGTCCTGGATCCACCCCTGCTGAATCTGAGACTACTAGTAGTTTCAGTTTTGAATTGACAAGCAAAAAAAAAAATTGTTTGTCTACTGGACATTCATCCTTGTTTAGTTTATACTGGTAGTGGCCCTGCTTGAGTCATTCTGGAGGCTGCACCCTGTGAAATCCCAAATGGATCCTTCAATTATAGACTTCCGAAAACTCTACTACTTCTATTCAAACATTAAAGTTAAAATTCGAAGGTATTTAATGTGTGCTTCTTGATTTAATGCGCCAAGAACGCATAGATTACCTAATTATATCGCTATTTATTGCCATCTGTAAAAAAAAAAATATATGGCTGCGTAGAGTGAATTGCACTAATTATGGTTACATCTCGAAACCGTGCAACTACATAAACCATTGTAACTGATAAAATACAAAATGTACTGCTTCATACAAATTTTAAATAACAAACATCTGTAGTGAACATACCAGACGTTGTCGATCTTCACAGCAATTGTACAAGATTTTACTATCACTGAATGTGAAATTTTATTGAAAGTCAATTCTAGTACTCAAGTGTTATTACTACTTTATCCACATTCAAAATTCTAGTACATTATGTTTGATTTATATCCACAAATAATGTATACCACCTAAAGAATGTTAGTTACGGTGGTAACAAAAAATTCCAACCAAATTTACCACAACTGCTGTCGCTACTGCAGCCGCAGCAGCAGTGGCAGCCGTGGAACACATGTTAAAAAAAACTTCTGGAAGCAGTTGGCCAGCGGCTGCGCATCGGACTTCCAATCTTAAGTTCGGTGGTTCGAGGCTCACTCTGGTCGGCTGTTTGTGTTCCTAGGCAATTCACTTTATCCACGTTGCCTCTCTTAACTCAGGAGTATAAATAGGTATCTATGCCACATGCGCTTATAACAGCTGTAACATTATGGAATGGATTGTGGTGTTTGTTCCAATGAGTGGGGTAATAAATGTGCAGCGCTTAGTAATAATATATGAATGCCACATTATTAAAAGAAACAGCTTTCACTAAGCTTTGATCTCTGAGAGACTAAGAATATATACCTGCTATTACTGATCCAAGAAGATTACCAACACCATAGGCAACGCCGATAAAGGTGCAGCCAACAGCAGTTTGTGAAAAGTGAAAAACTTCCAAGCATATTGGAAACCATAACGTGTTCACCAGCGATCTCGTAATACTCAAAACTATAGTAGAAAAAACACAAAACACATGTTAAATTCTGAACCATAACTACTAAAATGGCTGAAGATAAACGGAATAGAGTTAGCTCTGTGGTATATCATCAAAGATGGCCAAATAATTTTAGTGAGTGTGCAATTTTATTAAAATTCGATAAATAATTAAACATTTTAAATTTGGCAAGAAATGTTTTTTTTTTAACGTGAACAAAATTTTCTGCATTTTGACAAACTTTGACTGAACAAATTGTGATATATTTTATTTACAGTAATTATTTGTTGTTTAATGGCAATTAGAATTCATTTTACATCGTACAATAATTTCATTTATTTCTTTATTATTACACATTTTGTTTCGTTTCCACAAAATTAAAATGTTGTAATTAAAACTTGTCTTTATGAACGAAACTCGTAGATAAATGACTGTTATAAATTTGTCAGATTTCTGTACCAAGATTGTTTGCATAAAGTATTAACACAATTCATGTTTTTTTTTTTCGAAAATTTGAATGGAGATGGAATAATAATAGTATATGTTTGATTGTATACTTTCATCAACAAACTTCATTTGATTTCATCATTTAGACTTGGAATAATTAATAAAAACAGATGAATTTTTAACATGGCCAGTTAAGTTAAGTGAAATGAGCTAATAGATTGCCCTACATCTTTAGGCAACAAATATGAATTTGAAAATCTGGTAGTTGCATGAGTCATAATAAAATGACAATGTACCAAATATAGTGAAAGGGTCATCGATGTTCAAAAAGTGCTTTTTGTGTAACAGTTGCTCTCCCGTGAGAACTACATGCGATCGTTAAAAATACTGAAAAAGAAGACAGTTACACATTATTACGCGGGCCTAATATCACCATTTATTCTTTAGAAAAATTAAAAAAATGTTACAATTGCTTTGGAAATAAAAATCTTTTTGATGTTTTGGCGCAATTTAGGGGGAAATCCCATAAAGATAAATGGTGATACCAGGAAGATCCTACTAACTGTCACGAGGTAGTAATTGTTATCACAAGCGCATTTACTGAACACCGGAAAAACAAAACAAAAATGATTACATTTGGCAGTACAATGTGCTGCAAGTCAAACTTTCCAAAGTCGACTGTGCTTAAGTCAAATAACTATCTGTCGAATTCATTTCGTAACAAATCAATGTTTTTTCGTTAATTACAGTATCTGTGAAGTGATTTTTTTTTCAATTCGAACATGTTTTCATTTATAAATTTTGTTTGTGCAGGCTAGGGCGTTGAACATAATTATACAATTTGTATAACTACCAATTTTTCAAATTACCTTTCAAACAATATGTTGTGGCTGATTGTCAACTGTTCAACTTCTTAATAAAGTAAAATAGTATAGTTATAGATATACTTTTCAATAAAAACAATCGTCAATTTATCAACATAATTGACAGTATAGGCCCCAATTAATACAAAAGGCAATTATTTTCTTGTTTAGAACTTGAAAAATGGTTTTCAACACAATTTTGGATTTAAATTTTGTCTTAAGCTGAATCCTATTAACAATCACCCACAATTACAGAATTGGCATAAACCTATTAGGCGTTATTTATTTATTGGTGGTCTGAGAAAAATAGTTCCACCCATCGGAGGTTGGTGGTTACCTATAATACACAAAAGCACTCCGGCGAAGTTGTTGGCCAAGAACGGTAGTACCACTGCCGGCACGGTACCCACAAGGCAAGCTAGCCCGTAGGAACCAGATACCGACAGTGGCAGATGATCTCCGAGGAGCGTGAAGAGCAGTCGACCGCCTAGCTCGGTGCCTCCCATCACAGTAAGGAAGAGAGCACCATCTTCGTCGTCAAAGCCAACGCTACGTAAGTATCCGATCTATACAGATTTGGGGTAGATTAACTATGGTTAGGCATATAAGTGATCATAGCAGGCAACTGGAAGTGGAAATAATTCTACCAATCGTAACGTTTGATTTTCATGTCAAAGAACATTCTAAACATTCTGAAATTAGCCAATAGGGTTATGTTGCATTTCCCCTCACCCACACCCTTAAAGCAGTTGTTGATTGGTTAAGATTTTTAACTAGAATGTAAAGCAAAATGGTGATCAAAAACAATACATTTTACTATATTTAGGAATATTGATTCTGATCACCAATTTCCAATAAAGAATGCCATTTTGTATCGATATATGTAATTTTACATCATTTATATAATTCAAGTAAAACACTAATTTAAAATATCCAAACCGAGGCGTCCTTTAATCGGAGTGAATTACCCCAACCAAAATTAACAACCGCTTAGGAAGCACACGTCCAGTAGACCTGCAATGATCTCTGCATTCTTATTAATCTTTCCATTATAAATGAGGAGATGCATTCACCTGTCTAAGCAGGACAAAGGCATCTCCTCTCAAGAACAGATTATATTTTTATGAATTGTGCGTGACACCAAGGCTGAAGTGAAGGATTACGCGATCTCAGAGTACACTAGAATATTATTTCTATAATTCATACAGGATGACCATTTTTGTTATAAACCCAGATGGATCATTTTTAAATCCCCAAGGGATTTAAACTGAAAATCTTGCTTGATTTGTATTTTTATTATCTTATGGACTCAAATTTACAAAAGTGAAAAGACATGAAAAAATTTTGTAAAAATAATGGACAGTGACATTCCAGGTAATGGAAGAGAAAGGAAGATTAAATTTTGAAATTAGGTCAATGTACTCGTTTGAAATAATTTTACCAAAGTATCTGAAAATTTGACCAGTTTCCAGACTCGTCAAAGAGGTCCGTCTGAAAGATGGCGTATGTTCACAAAGCCTTGCTGTCTGAACCAACGGATGAAGTTCTGTTTTTGTTTAACAATAAGAACGGCATCTGTATGCCACAATCCATGTCTCACCGAGCTGTCTCAGTGAGATTTACTCAAACATCAAAGCCACTACTAATGAAGAACGTCGTCGAGAGAATTTAAAACTGAACAGAAATTTTGCTGCAGGCCCTAAAGCGGCCCTGTGAAATAATGATGATCCGACCAACCATAGACCACCAAGGACTCATTAAATTATATAAGTCTGCTTGTAACAATAGCAAACGTTCAATAATTGTTGAAATGTTATTGAACATGTCCTTGATTACATAAAAACAAGTATTCCTGTTTTGGTACACGTTGTAGCAATTATAACATCGACGTTTCTTGTTCGGAAAAAAAATCAGTAAACGTGGCTTTGATGTTATTCGTTTATTCCAGGATTGTGTATAACAGGTACATAAACAATTACTTTCCAAAAAATATAGGTATCTTTCCTAACTGAATCTCCAACAAAATCATTAAAATCTTTACTCTTTTTCTCTTTTTTAATTTGCTTTCAAATTTGTTTTCATATAATATACGATTAAGATTGTTTTGGAGAGGAAATCCATTCGTTGGTTCTGGAAAAACTTACTCTACGTTATACGATAGTAAGCTACTGATCTATATACGTACCAAGTCGGTATAGAAGAATACAATGGCGATACCTAGAAACAAGAATGCAATAGATATCAACCATGTATCGAGTTGCTTTATAAGGCTGGCTGATTTCTGTATAAAACTTTTTCTTCTAATTGGTGCCCTGATCTCTCTAACTCGATCGATTTTCTTTTCGACGACTCCATCTGCATTCTCAGTTTCAAAGGACTGGGATGGTGCGCCAAGGAATATACAACAGACTAAGCCATTGAATAAAATAATACCGCTCATAACACGAAAAGTTCCGCGCCATCCTAGAATTTCAATGAAAGTTTCTAGTATAGCTGGGAAAACCATCATTCCTGTTCGAGAAAGAAAAAAAAACGTTATTAGCATATCTATTTACCAGCGCATAGCGCAATAGAGTTTTAAAAAGTTCAGGCTTGTTTAATGTGGTTGAGGGCGCAATACTGACTGATTTTTTCGTAATTCATAGCCAAATCCAAACCCAATCATCGATCCGATTGGCTTTATTCTTTCAGGATATAGATAAGGCTAATTAGGTGCCTAATACGATATTGCTCCTTAATTTCAAATTATCGTTTAAAGACATAAAATAAGTGCAGGAATCTAGCAATGTCATAAAAGTGACGTCTATTGAACTAAAAGACAACTACTATTTGTTCATGGGGTTTTAATCTTTGCCTAGCCATCTAAACAAATATTAGATAAATTCAATAACAATAAAACCATTATCAGTATTCTTATGTGACACTACATAAATAGATAGAGATCCACAAAATTAAAAACAACCACTTTAGTCGCATTGACATACGGTATCTTGGCATATCGGCATATTAAAACTGAAATATATCAAGTGTTTTAATATTTGTTTACGGGGGTGAGCATTTACAAAGATAACATGAATAATAGCAACAGAAGTCGGACAAAGGCCGTAGAGATAGGATTTTTTCAAAACAATACTCAATTGTGTAAATATTAAGTGTTCAGATAGGGCCGATGGCAGTTATACTGGATGACTGATTGACGGTGTCAATGAATTTATTTGTTCAAAGTTCGATTTATTTGACTATAAATAGCAGGAAATATGAATTTGTTAAATGTTTCCTCATTTCAAGGTCTAAATTACGGTAGATAGGAAAATGGATGGAGAAGGGGCCTGTACAACGGTACCAAAGTACACACTGTACATTTGAATAGTGCGGTATGTTGCAGATGTTACTGTTTGTAGTAAGGGGTAAGGTAGTCAATCTTCTGCTTGCAGAAATCAGAAGGTTATAATATATAACAAATTTGGTAAACTTACCTACGGCACATCCCAGGCTTACTGTGCCGGTTGCCATTGCACATTTACCGTTTCGATACATCGTAAGAATTATGTTATAAGACGTGAATTGCACCATATTTGCACCGATGCCTAGAGTAATACTGTAACTGATAAATAGAAATGCCGCAGCTGGAACAAACGAAGTTGCTAGACAACCGACTGAGCAGAGTAGAAGACCAACGATGATGATAGGTCGAAACCCGAAACGATCGAACAGGGAAGCCGATATCGGTGACGATAGCACGACGAGACTTATGGCTGCTGAACCGATCCATCCTTAAAGATAAAACATACGACTTATTTTAGATGGGACATTTATAGATTAGTTCCATATGGAAATGAAATTTCAATATACATAAATATTTACTTGTAGTTTGTATTACTAAAGCCAAAAATCTCGAAAATCAGGCTCGCGGCTTTTGTTTTAACCTTATTAACAAGAAAATGCACATTTTCTCGAAAAATGTTAGTTTTCCAAGATTAGACAGACTAATGAAATAAAAACAATATCATATTACAAAATACTGTACAGTAAATCAACTGTACCCGAACATTTAAAATCTTTTTTCTTGGGCAAATTTAACAAGCTGTTTTGGGGCCTTATCTTTTATCGTTTCAGCCATATAAAAGAATGCAACACAAAAGAACGAAACTGAAGAAAAATTTCAATCTGCATTATTAGTCTCATCATGCACATAGGACTACTTTATATCATCATAATCACCATCATCATCACCATCATCAAAATCATTGTTAGTCTGATCATAATCACCATTGCATCGTATCTGAAAGTCAATGATTAAACTACTGTATCTAGGATTCTTTCTGCCCAAACACGTCTTTAAATCAACATTTATGTCTAGTTTCTAGTCCATAGCACTAGACCCCGACTGGATCATAGTTCATACTAAACTTATACATAGGCCTACAGTAGTTCGCATAATCTTGTTTGCTCATGGAACACTTGTCAACGATCGTATCATCCAAAAAATGCGTCACTGCTACCAAAGCAACATGCAATGTTATAATATAGATGCCATCATCAAATGATAATCATAATGATTTGTGTTGGACTTTTCATATCTTAAACGATATGATTAGCATTATGACTGATAAGATTGTCTCCACGTATCATTATGTGCAATATTAACACGGCTGGCTGCATGCAGTAACATGGCTTTCATGTTTAATAATTTTTTTCCCTGCAGCATCGCCTTACGTTTAGGCCTTTTCATTTACAGAATCAGGCCAAGGTGGTTCTTTTCTTTTTGCTTTCTCAAGTGGTAGAACTAAACGGTTCATAGCAAAGCGAGACTTTATGATTTTTACGGGTCATTATGCTCAGCATAATTTAAATCAATTATTCATACATCGGGAGCTGGGAACGCGATCAATTGGTTAAAGATTTCGTGTTAATAATAACGAGTTCAAGATGACGAATCAAATGGATATTGAAAACATCTTTGCGCATGCCCTGTTGAATATTTTATATTACTTATAATAATATTAACAATTTGCTGGAGACAGTAAAGTCTCTAGTTGTGCCTTGTAAGGTATGCTTAGGTGGAAAAGCAAAATTGTGAATACAGATAGGCCTATACTGAGCTGTATCTTGTATAATAGCATATTTAATATTAGGTATCAATTAATTTGCATACGTCCATAGTGTTTTGTACCTTGATTGAGTGGAGTTGTAGTTTGGGGGTGCATCCTTGGCTTTCAATTAAAAAGTCGTGAGTTCGCGACCTGACGCACACAAAGTTCTTTCTATGAACTGACAGCGCGCTCCCTATAGTCTCAAAATGAGACTTGGTTTAGAAAGTATGGCGTAGGTTTTATTGTTGTGATAATGCATGCTATTGCATGCTGACAAGAAATCAAGACATTGTTATTTCCGATGAGGGGCTTCTGATTAATCAAATAACGCTAGATTTAAATACGTTTTTATAATATTGGTAGACCTAGTAGTACGTCTTTAAAAATGTATTTGGTAGACCTATAATACGTCTTGTTATTTATTGGTAGACGGTTTTTTTAAGGTATTGGTAGACCTATTGTGCGTCTTTAATAAAGGGATTGGTAGACCTAATACTAGCAATATGTACGTTTTCTTTTAATCTTCGGTGCTCTCGACCATAGAGAAAAGAAGGGTGTACTGTCGACTTAAGGAACTTATTTTTATTACCGTTATGTAACATATTTCAATTATGACCTTGTTGGCTTAACCGTCATCCTGTGTCTACACAATGTACAGCATTATTATAATCGACGAACACATCAAATATTCTAATTGCAATCAAGGAACTTTGAATACTAATAATACTTAAAGCCACGTGGTACAGTATGCTTAACTAGTCCTTAAGTCCAGGAACTAGTTTCAGCAGGATTTTAACTGACCATTTGACGTTATGTGGAGCGTACGGTATTATGCATCATGCATGGTTATGCATTAATATCCGAATTATTTTCAAGGGCAATGACCATCTTTTCAGCCTCTCGTGAAAATTGAAATTAAATATAGAAAGGTTCATGGCCTTTTCGTTAAGGCCTATACAGTAGTAACAAATATTTAAATATGCAAACAGCCTTGCTCAAATCCGGTGACATTGTAAATGTATATGCATTATTATACTGTATATGCATTATTTTACTGTGTATTATAACCTTAAAACACAGTTAAATCGGACCAATGCCATTGCTAATAACGTTTATATATTTTGTTTTTCTCTCCCACGTTTAACTCTCCTTTATATTTCCTGCCACAGGGACGAATCCAGGAGAATGTGGAAGAGGAGCGCACTGACACCGTTTATTCCAGAGTGGGCATGTTCCCGGTTTTAAATTTGAAAGCAAAAATGAGCGTTATTTGTACCTTATTTTTCGAGTTTTGTGACTCTTTTTTTATATAATTATCGGACTTGTCAGTATTTTACTTGTTGGGAAAATTTGAAAGGCACGCATGTAATAAAAGTGGACGTTAATGTACTCTGACGGCATTAGGGGGCGCGACGTGCCGGCTTCCCCTCTAAATCCAACCCTGCTGTGCGTAAACGGGTAATATCCTGTTCCCTGAAAAAGGGGAATTCTATAAATCGAACCAAAATCACGAGTCTCCCATGATATGTAAATCGAAACCCAATGCAATACCACAAACGTCCGTTTCTTAAGCCACGTGTCATTCATCCCACCTCTTCCACAGTGGGGGCGCCATGACTTTCCCGACAGCAGGAGGGAGGGCAACACCACCGACAGGGAAGGCCACTGCTCCTGCTCCACAAAAACAAAAAACACCGAAGGATCGTATTACAGAATGTATAGGCACTGTAATGCTGTAGAATACAGATGTTGCCCGATCACAAATAACGTGAGAAGTCTTCGTAATGAAAATAACTTTAACGACCGTTTTGGCACTCCGAATGTTTTTTTTACACACTCATAACATGTTTCACATCAGGTTGTATTATTGTTCATAACTGTCTATTGTTATAAGACCAACTTCAAAACATCATTAACCTTTTGTTGAACTCTCAACATAATTTGCATACAATGCTTATGAATCGATCATACATAATACCAATAAGCACGTCGATATCATGTAAACCACACCACACCCATCGGATACTAAGTTTTCTACTAACGCTCTACTTGTGTCCGGACCTGAGTTTAGAGTGATTTGGTGGAGTATTAAGTTCCCTGAATTTATATGAATTATACATGACAAAGCACATTTTAATTACAAAGTTCGTTACTTGATAGTTTTCGAATTATAAATGCTTGTATCATTTTCAAAGATGATACGTGTTCCACATTGGACCTCCAGTGGTCGCAACAAGTGTATTCACATGACGCGTCGCGTCGACGATGATGGCAACACGACTTAATGGACCCGTAGTTTCAAGGTTTTACATAACATTAAGATATATAAAATAATTTTGACATCATCATCATCATCATCATCATCATCATGTGATTTATTTCATTTTACTTAAAATCACATATTGCTGCCAGTGAGTTGAAGTGTATTACTAAAACTTTACATTAAAAACACTAACAATAATATTGAGGGGGCGGATCCAAGATTGTGATTGGGGTGTGGGGGATAAATCCTCCCGATTTTGGTTTCGACAAGCGAAAAAAAACTTGCTTGCAATGCTCCGCCTTGTCCTTTGGAGTCACTATGTGCCGGCTTCGCATCTATTTTAATCATCCATTGTCATTTAGGCCTAAACCAAAATTATTTTGGGTCAATTTTAGGGGGGGGGGGTGTTTCCTATTAAGCGAAATCCGCCACTGATATCGAGTTTGACGACTAAACAACGTTGTTTTTACCGTGATTGTGAAATAGCTATATATTGTGTTCAATTGTATTAACCTACAGTTATACGCATATCTTAGTTTGTTCGACAGATAAATTTGTTTATCGCAATTTTAAGCTAATATGGGTAACTAACCGTATTTGACTAATACAGTACTGTATTGTGAAATCATGGTTACATATTCATTAAATATTAGACAGAGAAAACAATTAAGAACGTGAGTATCTTTATCAAATCAGAAAACAATTAATGAACTTCCCTTGTACCTGTTGCAACAAGCAACTGATAACTAGTACGTCACATCTCCGGTATAGGCCTATTTACGTAAATAAACGAATCCAGAATTCACCCGTGTGAATTCACTTTATTATAATATAATGTCGATTCACTCAGGTCATTGTATGTCATAATGATTATGAAATACAATTACCAACATTATTCCCTGATTTAACTTTATTTCGCAATGCCCTAACTTAGTTGGAATTCTTGTGGTTTTTCGGAAACACGGTCAGTTGATTTCAACATACACGATTTTTAACACGTGAGAATAGTGGATTTCGGATGTTATAGTTTTTAAGAGATCCCGTAAATAGTGTATTCGGGAAACAATTCAGTAGTGTAATTAATTTACAGAGTAAAGAAATAGTTACTCCATTGTTAAAACTAGTTCCTCTAAAATTCTTCGTCGTCGACTTCACAAGAAAATTAATTCATGATAATGTTTTTCTTAAGCCACAAGGAATGTATTTGCCTATTTTATTATTTATATAGTGTGTAAAAAGTCCTGGTATTTTCGAAAACTATGACCTTTTTATTTACCGCTACACTTTTTGTTCCATGGCATAATATAATTTAATATTCTTTTTAGTTCAATACTTCATTTTTGCTATAGGCCTATGCATTCCTTTTGTCTAAAGTAGTAATAATTCATTCCCAATCTAGGATATTATGTATAAAATATATCTAGACTAGGTAGGCAGTCCTATATTATTAAATATTCAGGGCCGTAGGATTAGAAATAGTGGATATAAGAAAGACGCGGATTTTTCCGCCGACGAGCAAATAATTAGGTTTTTTAGATTTGACAGGCCAAAACAGATTATTTTGGAAACATTGGGGGTTTTGCATGCAGGTTTTCCAGGGCCAACACATTGTACTTCATTCCTTTGTAGTTGGAAAAGTGGACCTTTCATCTACCGGGGAGGGGGTAGGGTTAGTAAAATCTCTCTAGTCGAAGCTTGGGATGATTACTAGGACGCCGAAATGTACACAATCATTAAGTAATAAAGCATAATATACATACTCCAAGCAATGAGATACACGCCATCATGACAGGATCCAATATTTTGACACAAATTAGGCCTATGTCATCATCAGGAATGATGGTCAGGAAGGTTAAGAAGACCTGGGAAATCGTGAGGTTATTCTTGCGGTCTGTCTGTCTGATATTAGTCAGCAAGGTGTCCTGTCTTTGAGGGTCAAGCTTAACTGAGGACAAATGAATTAACTTTCTTAAGCCAGGCATTAAAAGATCGAATCCGTTAAATATCAGATGGATGGATGATCTTCTGTCGTGTGAAATACCTAGAGCATATGAATTCTTAAGTAACCAATTGTGACTGTCGATAATAAATTATCCAGAGATGTTTCTTTTAAAATTTTATTTGTAGTCGTCATAGATTTTTGACTGCCAGTTTCTAGATGGATTTGCATAATTTTAAGCCTTAGTATTTAGATTTCAATAAAGCATTTTATAACGTCATTTCAAAACTGATGGTTTTAATAAGTGTCAAGGTATGAATACAATAATAGGCGGAGCGGATGCAGAATTTGGAAAACTTAAAGAGAGAGTCAAAGTTATAGGTGGTCTGGGGCATGCTTCGCGGGAAATTTTGGTCTTTAGATGGCCTGCAAATGGCCTCATGGGCTCATTAAAAAAACCCAGAACATTACAGTACATTTAAATGTAAATAAAAACTCTCTTCTTTTAATTACAGTACCTGCACTCGGTAATTTGTCCTACAAGTTACCGATGATTACGACGACCAAACTCGGCATGTAATAATAATAAATCAATAGCTTGAAAACTGAATGAAATACGAACAAAACAATCGTTAAAGTCCAGTAAACAATAGTAACAGCTGATATTAAAGGTAAGCATGCTTGTACTGTACAGTATTGGGTTGTGGCACGGTCAATGATTTCATTAGTTAACGCACCATTACTTCTAGCGCGTCCCTGCATCACGTCCATGCGTAGCCTACGGGCCTGTAGGTATGCGTAGATGTATAGGCCTAAAGGATTTTGATTTGATTTATTCGGTGTTTTTAGAACGCAAGTATAGCCCACGAAAAGTCCAAAGTGGACTTATTTCCAGTGGAGTCCTTGGTGGTGATTGGGCAGCACACCGGGAGACAATCCCCTACTCTTTTCTGAAGAGCGCACTGTGTTTTTTAACGTGCACATGAGCAATGTTATACACGGGACCAACGGTTTAACGTCTCATCAGAAAGGCGGTGCGCTATTAACTTGTATTTCGACGCTCAACACAAGGTTAGTGCATGGTATTTGATCGAATCATGGACCAAGTGAGATTTTCACTAGCTACACAACTGAGCTAAATAAGTACCACTCTCATATTCTATGGGAGTAATTAATGAATAATTTAAATATGACAAAATAAAATGGCTGCCAACCCATCATTAATAGCTTTCCTACCTCCAACAATTTTATAAACAATGCACTTACCTACCATAAATGGTAATGTTGAGTTGACTCATTTCGCATTTCAGTAAGCTGTTGGTGATTTTCTACTCGATTTTTATCTTCACCCTGCAAAGCATTAATTAATAATTGAAATTTGACAAAATAAAATGGCTTACCTGTTATAATAGCGTCGCTCCTGAATTCTTCTTTAAAGCACACATAAATTAGATTGTAGTTGTAAACGAGGCCAGCGACAGGAACGAACAACATTGCAGCGGCTAACACACACAGCCAGTTCCAGTACCTCGAGATGATCAATTTAGATTTTTCTGCAATTCTGTGAACTATTGTTATTTTTTGCATTGTAATGTTCGATTTTATCATTTTCTTTATCGTTTCGTCTTGCTCCTCAAAACTGCATCGACATACCCTCTCGTAGTCACATACGCTGTTTGCCATCATCGCCTTCTCCATACCCTCTTTGGTTAAGTTAGATTTATAAGAATTGACCATGATAACTAAAAAATAAAAGACTGCAGAAAAGATCTTTGTGTATTAAATACACAACAACTGTCCGAGCCCCATCACCTACAAGCGTTCAAATGAATTAAAATATCTCTACCAGTCCAGCAGCATTCGAGTCCACCGTGACGCAACAGAGCCAGACGGAACCGGTTTTAGACTGTCAGTTAAGTGCTTACATTTTTAATAAAGCTAATGTTAAACAGAAACCGCATACTGTACATTGTCTGAGGTTATTCGTTTACATTTTAACAATGCTTATCTGTACAATGGTCAACATACGAATGCATTATTAGAGATAATATTGTTAGAAATTTAAATTTTAAGATAGTCTGACATTACGTCAACCGCGGATCACAAGACCGGTGTTTATTTTTATGCCCAATGATGCATGGAATAGCCTGCACAACAGTCTATTTTTAGATATGTCAGTTTTGATTGGCTGTTGCGATTGTTCTTTGTTGTCTGGGCAACAAAGCCAGGAGTAATGTCCATTGACATTCTCATTTACAATTTTACAAACACGTTTCAGACAATGTCGGCAGATTATGTAACCTTGATTATGATGGCTATTAATGTAGGCCTATTTACCTTCTAATAATTCAATGTAGGCCCTATTGTTAATTATTCTTCAGGGTTTTTTTTTTGCATTACTCCTGCTACAGTCGTAATCCAAACAGAACAGTTTAACCATGGACCTATAACCATGGACCTAGGTCCGTGGTTTAACCATGGACCTATAAATCTAACCAGGGAGATGTAGCCTATAAAAGTTTAACATTGAAGACAACAACATGGAGATATACAACTATTATTTTTATGGCTTCATGATAATAAAATAAACACAAACGAGTGGTTGAAAGGCGCTATTTTATCTGTTTTAATTAACCTTAATTTTATGCAAACACATTATTCCACACTGTACAGTACTTGCTCAAAGTGTTAGCAACGGGATTGTCTGGTTGCGAGGGCAGTATTTACTCCGCGTTAGCTTGCGGTTCGCTACCAGTTATGGGGTTCACAAAAAGTTCATAACATCACGTCTGAGAAGTATTTATGTAATGTAAGCAGGGGCGGTTTGGGATTTAGGGGGGGGGGGGCTTAAATCCCGATTTTGTTTTGACAAGCGACTTATCCTCTCCCCACTACAGCTCCTGTGCATCTAATTTATTAGTACAATGTCGTTATTTATATCTAAAAAGAAAAAAAAAATCGGGTGAATTTTAGAGGGCTTAAGTCTGTTAAGCCCCACCCCCTCTTAAATCCACCCCTGGTAAGTTAAAATTATATCAGTCGGACGTTGGAACTATGTTTTTATTAAACTTAGTATTATTTTGAATCAGGATCACAAAACATTAACAAATTACTAATTGTTATTAGGCCTACTTATAACTCATCATCACGGCACTCCATTGTTCTGTGCCGGCCTAAATTGAAGAGGTCTGTTGTTATGGTCAGCCTAACAATTGGACATGGTGATACAGAATCAGTGTACATACACCTCTCGTAAGCGGACACTCATAACAAACACAAATTCAAAAGACCAGTTTGTTAAGTTCCTATCAGTGAATTTGGTGCCTCTCGCTCTCATAACCAGAGGGACACCCCACCCCCGTAAACGGACGTGGAAACTTTTTGTCTTAAAATTGGGATTTTTTGGGCCCATGTTAATTTACCTCCCATAAGCGGAAATCCCGGAAAATTTATTGATTTTTCTGTAAAACGAATACAAATTTCTGTAGAAAGTCGTAATGGTTGAGAATCATAGGCCTATTACTGGAACCAATCTTGAAAATAAAATAATTGTAAGCGAACACCTCCCGTAAGCGGACACTTTTTCAGACCCGAGGGTGCCCGGTTAGGAGAGGTTCACTTAAAATCTACTCGTGTTTTTCGCAATAATTTGTAATACTAGGTCTATTCATTGTTGTACCTACTGTATTTTGTTAGTGAGATTCGAACCATGCCTTCAGGTAAAGTGTTGGTCTCTGTGTTTTTAATTTGACAAAGTATTGGTAGCCCTAAGCATTGCCTAACAAGGTCTATTTTAGTTAAATTAAAAATAACAATGTATTTTGCGAAGTGGCATATTATATTTAATGGACAACGCAGAAAGAAGAATTATAAAAAAAAAACAATTATAAACCACAAAGGGATATAAAAATTTAACCTGCGGGTCAATTTGGGGACTTTGTATTTAATCTCAAAATAATGGAAAATAACAATTAATATTAATACTGTAGTTGAATTTGTGAGAAAACTAGTTGAGATATATACAGAATTTAAGACAAAAACTTTGAAGTCTAAATTTGATTTGAGATGAAAACTGAGGGACGTGAGCTAACATATAAAGCCCATAATTTTGTATTGGCGCTAGCAACTCATCTCAGTCAGCGTTTTAAAGGGATAGGAAATATTATATAAGCTTTGGCACATATAAAGCGCTTTTATTGTGCTGTTTCAAAGAAACAGCAATAGGCCCATACGTGAATGAAATGGAAGGCGATTCCAGATAGTGATTCCTAAGTAAGAAACTTAGATCTGTTTTAACATGAGATTTTGGCATGGAAGTAAAGTCCATTCAGGAAGACTAACTGGACAAGAAGATGGGGTTGGTAATTTTTGAAAATAAGTCGCTTATACAGAGAGCAGGGGTATATTTTCCTCGTCGTCATTTATTATTTTAACAAAACAATTAGGGTTTTCCGTTGAAAAATGAATGGAACCACTCCCCTCTCCACCCCCAAAAATGTGGGGAAAGTTCCACATCCCCTACATCTGTGCCATATGGGAAGACCTATACCTGATTCAAAAATTGAAATAAAAGGAAATCATATAAGTGGTTATGATGGATGGTACGAGTAGGCTTACAAGAACTGCAAGTCACATGGTTAGATCTGAATGATATAATTTATCTAAATACGGGTTTGTTATTGTTTCTCATCGCTCGGAACTGGGGTCACGTGTATCCTAGTATATATTTCGCAACAAGTAGAAACAATTCCTAACATAACAGGGTGTTCGATATTTAGGTCTATTCATAATACTACATGTAACATATCCAGCAAACACAAAACGTTTTTACAACGTTCGTGAACGTTATGATTAGGTTGTGTTAGTAAATAACGAAAATATAACGTTACAGCAACGTTATAATATGGTTATAATTTACAAAGTTTTCA
>JAOTQE010054703.1:0-20141 GCA_025631205.1 Nesometra sesokonis
AAAAAAAAAAAAACGCGACTGTGATTTTGCGATTTTTAGGGTCGGTCGGTAAAGGGCAATACAACATTTTTTTTTTTACCTTATGATGATGATGAAGATGATGATGATAATAATAATAATAAAGATAATGTAAAAAGATGTGTTTCCAGATGTTTCTTGAAAATATCTAGAGAAACAAACTCATGGACAGTGAAAGGAAGGCCATTCCACAACTTCGGACCATACGACTTTGTACGAGAAGAGGGTACAGAAACAATGGTTGAATGTAGATCTAAGAGTTCTAGGGCAAGTGGAAGAGCGTAGATTTATCATGTCCGAAATATATGGTGGTGATATTCAGAGCTTTGTATGTAAAGAGCAACAGTTTAAAAATACTGCGTTGCTCAACAGGTAGCCAATGCAGTCGACGAAGAGTAGGTGTAATTTGCTCGAATCTGAAAACTCTAGAAACAAGACGTGCAGCCATATTGAAGAGAAGTTGAAGCTTTCTGAGAACTCCTTTGGAAACCCTAGAAAATAATATTACAATAGTCCATCCGAGATGTAATTAAGGCATGAACGATCTTGATAGCTGCTTCATCGGATGGTTTTAAATTTAAAAACTTAACTTAAATTTAGTTAGCGACACCATGGCGTCACATACTGTTATGTGTGAATAGAAAAAGGCGCGTAAAGAGACACAAAACGCGCGTACCCAGTTATTAACAAATAGGAACTTCCACAGTTTATCTACACGCGCGCGTAAACAGATTGTGTCCTGGTGGCGTCACTGTGGCATCACTGACGATTTATGGTAAGCCTGGTACTGTACTGTTTAATTTTCAGGTGCCTCATCATTATGAAGTCAAAAAATGGTTAAAAGAAATGCTACAAGAAAGCCTGTATTTGGTAGATTATTAAAAACATACAACAATATAAAAGATAGTGCTTTAAGGTGTTGGGTTAAGTCTCTAATAAAATGGATAAACCAGAGTTTTACCCACCTTAACTCATGTATTTATTAGATAACTAAACTACCCTGGATGTGACCGCTTTCGACTTCTTCAACATAAAATTGTGTTTTTATTTGATTCAATGTCAAGTTTATACTTTCGGTATTAATTATTAGGCCTATATGATACCTAAACAAAATCACTTCAACTCAGTCCACACTATCAAATTTTCTATTTTTGAAGAAAAACGTTAACAAATTTATACATAGACATGGTAACATCATTTATAGATGGACATAGCAATACCATATATGGGTATATCAAAGATTTTTGTCAAATAAAATTTGAAAGTCTGGATTGAACTTTTTTTGCTTTTATCACTATGAAATGGCTTCGCTCAAAGTTTTGTTTACTTTAAAACTAAAAGATAATTTCAATAGTCATATCTCTAAAAGGTAATGAATGAGCTTCAAAACACGATCGCATATAGTCTAGTAGAACAGTATACCCTCTATAAACCCCCTTTTCTAGGCTAACTGTTTTGATGATGATGATGATGATGATGATAATAATAATAATAGTTTCATAGCAAACAAAATAGAAGTATATTAAACGGAAAAAGATCATATAAGAACGAAATAACGAAGTATGTCAACAAAACACAAAAACAGATATTTTGTGTCCCGTTTAAATAGCAACATGGACCCACACTGTGATAATTACACTTGATTTAAGGACGCAAGTAGCACTTGTTTTTTTTAAATGGCTCCCTAAACGCTTTTAAATATCCCCCTCGAGTTTCCCCACACGACGTTGGTTCTCGAAACTCGTGAACTGTTTACTATACTTTGCCAAACAAGTGTTAGAGTTTTCTATAACATTGTATGACTTATATTTGTTGTAGCCTACGAACTTGGTTTAAAATATTAAATAGGCATATACTTTGTTTATGTTGAAAGGTAAAACGCTAGGCGCACCAAAGCGTCTCATCATTAATACCTTTATGATCTCATACGTTCTGTTGGTTGTATCGGTTCAAATGTAGTAGTAGTCTGTCGGTAATGGTACTAGTCGGTCTGTCGGTCAGATGATGCGTCTTATTCACATTTCGTATACAATATATCTTATCTATAACCTATAATAATGATTGCCAGTAATATTCACACGATTAATTTTTACTATTATTATTAGAGTAGACGGTGGTTTATCTTGATTTAATATGTATATTATTAGGGTGGATATGTGGCAGAGCCAAGCCAAATGAGACATGAGTCTTAAATGCTAGTTTTCCACAATAGGCAGAAATTTAAAAATGGTAGATTTTTCAAAATTTATTTATTTCAAAAATATACAGTTAATACATTCAACTTTCATACTACCTTAAAAATTTTCAGATATATGATTAAAAATATTTTAAAAATGCAATTTAAAATGACTATGCTTAGTCAATGTTCAAATGCAGTTTTCTCAAAACTTTGTGTTCGAACATCGATTGTTCATAACTTCGCAAGGAAACATCGTATGCATGTCAAAAAATAATAATCTGTAGTTTTATAATCCATAAAAAACCCAAATTTTCAATTTTCCGACTTATGTCTAATTTAGCTTGGTTCTGTCACAGACCTAACTGATCAGAGTTCACACAAGAAACTAAATACGCAATTTAGATCACGTATGGAACGCTGAAAAACAAACTGACAGTGCGAAATACATACAGTGGCACAACCATTTGTGTCGGTACTTCTCTTGCCATTTGGCTTTTGGGCCGCCAATTTCGGAAAAATGACAACTCAAGATGAAGGAAATTCAAATGACAGCAACAATTAAAATGTTAGACAATCGAATCTTAATTGGAGGTGAAAACATATTTCTGTGTGTTTATTCAACAGCAAAAGTATATACAGTACATAAAACAGTTCATGGCAGTTAAAAATTGAATTGCGAACTGGGTGATTAATACAAAGATTATAATGCAAGATTAGATGTCTATATTAGATAAATTAGACAACAAACTTTTTTATTTATCAGTTCTTACCATTTAATTTCATTTAGCCTTTATGCTCATTAAGCAGTTTAACCATGGATGGTATAGGCGAGCACTGGAATCGTTTCGTTTTACATTTATATTCTTTGTATTTATTGAGTTTCACATCATTAAGCGGGAACCACTTACTAAATCTGTTATTTTGCACACATTTACGGGCAAATTTGGCACAAAGTTGGTCTCGGCGGTCTGACAAGTATTCTAATGCAAGCTCAGTCAGGGCAGCATCATAGGAGACATATTTTTTATAGCCTGGTGTATCTGGACACATTTAATCCGATTGGATTGTGTATCGGTTAGTCCTATACCAAAATGCCACACCGAAGCAGGGTATTCTAGTACGGATCTGATATAGACCTTAAATACAGTCGTTAATTCATCTTTATTAAAACCACTCAATTTCAGTAGTCTCAGCATAAATGTTTTTTCCCCTTCTCAACTATTTTATTTGTATTGCCCTCTCACATCAGATCTGTATCAAACACCACACCAAGTAACTTGACGTTATCCGCAAGTGGTAGCAGAGTACCGTCAATGGTGAGATTCCGGTCTAGAAGTAAGCGGCGGCCAAAGAAAACTTGCAATATTTGGCATTTGGAATTTTGGCACCACTTGAGTTTCATGACCCAAGTGGCAGCACACGAAGCTGAAGTGTTGGCACGAAACATTTTTGTCACCACTTGATATCCGTGCTGCAAATTGGTATACGCTGCTGCTACTAGAGTTTATGCACGCTGTCATTTGTTTTGTACACTATGCCACTTGAGGTTTACAATTTGCCAGTTGGGTTTGAACTGTGCGGTACCGCTTGAGTTTGGACTGCATGCTAACCATTGAATTCCACACATGCTTCAATTTTACTTTTACACTGTACAACTTTTGTATTACAACTATGCTGCCACTTGAGTTTTCTCTTCTACTGCGGCACTGTGTCACTTGTGATTTGTCCTGTTTGGCGTTCCATAACCACGCGGCAGGAGTACCGGCTTGTACACCATCATTTGGTTCACTTGTGTAATTAAACGCATGATTAGGATGTTTCCACCAAAAAAAGATTTGGGTACGTTATTTATCTGAAAGTACATTCCCCAAACTTGAACAAGTGTCAGTATATGGTACGATTCATACAGTATAAACAATTTGTAATATTATTCGAAACACTTGTCATCAGGTTATTAAGAAATAATTCATAAAATTTCTTGTCAGTAAAATACGCAAACAAGATTCGTAGACGTTAAAATTTGAATTATTTCAGTTCGCGATATGTTGACAAGGCTATCATGGGGAATTCTTCTATTTGAGACCTTACGCAATATGGTATTCAAGGTATCCGGGGAAAGAACGAATCTGTCAACGGAAAAAGTAGGCCATTGCGTTATGTGAACAACTTTATGTATTATTAAAAATACTAATGCCATGTCGTTATTTGTTGTATATGTGTCATAATTCACAATTTTTATCATAGTCGCGGCAGCTTACGGAAGGTTGTCGCTTACGAGGTACAATAACCTAGCAAATGGACAAAGGTCCTTGATTAGATCAAAATGGCTTTTTGATGGGCACTTACGAGAGGTTTGTGCATAGCGAGGTCCAACTGTACTATTAACATCATTACTGACATCCGACAGGCAAGCCATTAGCACCTTCAAACAACTTTTAAAAACTCACCTTTTTAATTTACATTTTTCTTAAGTTTTTCTGATTTTTTATTTATATTGTAAAGCGCATTGAGGCTTGCAGAATGCGCTCTATCAAGCACTAATTATTATTATTATTAAGGGGCGGATACAAGATCTGTAATGTTGATGGACGACGATGCGCCAGATCCCATGTAGGCTACAGTTGAGATTTTTTAAATCACCCAGACACAAACGAAAAAATCCTTAGATCGAATATAAAACCTCCATATTAATATTGATAATAAATTGATGAGTAAAATTAAAATTATATGAAAATGGAATAAGACACGTACATGATCTTGTATGTGAAATGAAAAATGAATTCTTGAACAATAGACATTTCAATGTAACCAAAACTAATTTCATTGATTACTATGGTTTAATTGTTGCAATTAAAAAAGTATTTAATATAACGGAACTAAAGAAAATTCAAGCACCAATCATTCCATTTAATCTAAATGTTTTTGTTTTCAATAAAAACAAATTGATGCGGATGTTTTTTATAAAATCCCGCACAAAAACAAACTTTGTAATAGTACCAAAAAGTATAATAAAATGAAAGGAAAGAGAGAACATACCGTAGCAATTTCAGAAAAAGAAACCCAAAATTGCTATGCAATGACTTTTAAAGGTGAACGGGACAGTAATTGTCAGGTCACCACAAAATGAATCGTGTTGTTAAAAAAACCATAATTGAGTTATTGTTGTATTTGGATAGAAGAGATAATAAGCTTTAAATTGTTTTTTATGGGTTTCATAGCTTCAGTATAACCAGAGAAAAATCATTTTGAAACATAAGTGTATGAAAACACACTTTGGAGAAAATCGACTTTAAAGATAAAAAAAACTGTTGACTTCCTGTATGTTTTTCCATTGATTTTGAAAAACAGCCTTTACAAAAGGTAGTTCAAAAACATGTTTATTATAAATAAACAAACAGAAAGTCTGTAATCATAAAATTTAATTACTAAACTTAACAAATCAACAGGAATCTCATTTTTGTGAAATTATGACATTTTTTCTATTTTGTGAATATCTCAAAATGGCCTGGCGTGCAACACGACTCAATTTGTCACAACACCTCACAATTATTCCAGTGGTTCCAATATAGAATACAACACCGTATACTTGCAACGTATTCACTGCTATGGTATTGTTACTGACAAACATTGCAGTTTCTGTCATGAAGATGTGAATACGTAAAATATTTATAAGAGTATCAATACCCAAGATGACACAATCATAGCAACAAAGCAAAAGCCGTCTATCTGATTTTGTATACTTGAAATGAATCTCAGAGGGAGGGGCTGTTCCCCTGAGTTATCACTGGGGACGTCCCCCCCCCCGCCGCCCATGCATGGGATATATGTGAGGTGTCACCAGAAAATGAGTCATGCTGTACAAAAAAATCAAAATTGAGTTATTGTTATATTCTGATAGAAGATATTATAACCTTTAATTTGGTTTTGAATTAGGTGCAGTATAACCAGAGAAAATCATTGTGAAATGTACACATCTGAAAACACACTTTGGAGAAAATCGAGTTTAAAAATAAACAAAACGTCAACTTCCTGTCTGTTTTTCCATTTATTTTGAAAAGCCGCCTTTAAAAATGTAGTTTCGAAAAATGTTTATTATAAATAAACATAAACAGGATGTTTGTAATTATAAAAATTAAGTAATTAACTATCCAAAAATAACAAAAAATCTCATTTTTTTTTAAAATTATGACTTTTTACCTATGTTTGTGAATATCTGAAAATGATCTCACGTACAACAAAACTCACTTTGTCACGACACCTCGAATATGTTTACATATACTGTGTCTCATACCTATTTTCTATTTTATTAGTTTTCTTTATCATTATTTGTATGATTTGATAGGTGTATTAGTTTGTTACATGTTTTCCTGTATTATGTACATGTATGTGTTGCAATTGAAATAATAACAAAAGAAAAAAAAGAAAGGCTTATTTATACTAAAATTCCTTCCTTGGATTTATATATTGGCTAAATGTTGCTATTCAATCAACTAATTGTTATTGGGAATACTAGGGGCGGATCCAGGAATGTGATTTGGGTGGGGGAGGGGCTTAAATCCCGATTTTGGTTTTGACAAACAAAAAAAAAGAACCTGCTAGCAACAACGCTATACAGTCGCTGCGCTATTCATTGTCATTAAAACCATTTTGTTTTTCACGGTCGCAATATTAGGGGAGGGGAAGTGCGTGTTAATCCCGCTCCCCAATTGTGTCCGTTGTTTATAAATTGAAGGTTTGTTGTTCTTGCTTTCTTGATTTTAATATAACTATAGTGTTATCTTTCTTTGGAGTTCAAAGCGCGCAACACAAACAAGAATCTACACCGCAGATGTGTGCAACCGTACGCGCTCACAATTGACGTAATAGCCCTATGTTACGCGAAACTATGACGTCAATTAGTTGAGAACGCATTATTTAAATGTTTAGAATGTCTGCCATGGTTACAACACAAACATAAAACACTGTATGTTCGTTGATCTTATAAAGTCTATAAAATCAAAATATAAATCATTTTCTAACTCCTAAAGTAAGTATAATCCTACAATCTATCATTGCTTTTTAACATTAACATTTTATTGATTTATGATGACGTGCAAAATGCGGTATTAATTGAATCTAACTGAAATCAATCAAACTAACAGAACAACATTACGTAGCAAAATGCTGTAACACAAGACAACAGATGAAAACAGAACACGTTTGGTACATTGTTGTAGTAAATATTTATTATTTATTATTTGAAAATTACCAAAAAAATATAAAAATTATTTTGTTTAATTAAATTTCCCAGAAGTAACATAAAAGTTAAGAATTTGAAATTAGAAACGCATATATCTGAAAAATGGTCAAAGTTATACGGTTTAGAAACCTTTTGTTTACGTATACGCTAAACTACATAAATGAAAGACAAAAGCAAATTCTAAATTGTGGGTATTATTCTAATGGAAAATTCAAATCAATGAATTTAAAATGTAGATGAAGGTGAAATTATGAAATAATATACAGAGTACCTTGATGTTGTCTCGATTATAAGCTCGAGCCAGAGAGAATGAAGCATGGATCATGGGATTGCTTCCTAGGCAAAAATGCAATGCACTAGGCCTATGCAAATTATATTGGAAAATTTTACAGTTAATATGCAATTTAGTTGTAGGCTTATGCCTACAAAATCTAGTTTTCATAAATATGTTCAGAACCTTCATGTTTGTATTTCATCTAATCTAACTTTTTCATCATACATGACAGGAAATGGTAATTTTGACCCTTGATCTGAAATTAAGATGAAGATCATTTTTTTTAGACAGGTTTATTTATTGGGTATGTTCTCTAAAAGTTTTTAATTAAAAAAAATAAATAAGGGTGACATTCTCATAAGCCTAATGATACAGTAACCCATAGCAACATAGAATTTATTCTATCTGCGAACGTCTTTATCTCGACAACTGCTGATTTTAGAGTGTTGGTTTTTGATCCGAAGCACGACGGGTTCAGAAATTTTCCTGAAGTTAGGAAAATCGGCTGAAAACCTTTCAATGAAGCAATAACAATGTATATGTATGACATATACATACAGCAATCCATTACAGTAATGTATTTAAAAACAGTTTTGCCCAACCCGGTGTAATTGACAAATGACGTGAGTTAAATTAAACGTTTCCGTATTGTATCACATCCCAGCATCCCAGGTAACATGGTAGTCATCACACATTAATTACTTCCCTTCTTCAAACTCTGATAATCTACGCTATTATATTTGTAACATTGGGTTTTCAGAATAAGTTTATATATTTCTTACAATTTTCTGTAGGCTAAAGTTGCTCAAATATTAAGAACAAAATAAGAACAAACCAAGGATGAGAAAACATTCGAATGAGTAGTGTTTTTTTATGATAATATAAAGGGAACTTTAAAAATCCCCCAAAATCAAGCTCATCACATACCGTTTTCAAAAGGTTATTTAATGTCTACTCCATTAATGCCATCAGGTGTAGTGTAATCAAAAGTTCCACCACACAAATTACAACCAATGTTTTGTTGAATGCATGTTTCCCTTCAATTAAACCCAGCCCTTCATACATAGGCCCCTTATAAGACACAGTGCAGGCCTATTCGTAGTATTTTTTTTATATTTGAAAGGTACATAAAATAAAAACAAAATAAGAAGATTTTGAGCCTGAAATTGGAGAAAAAATAAGAACATTGAAGTAAATGTACGTTTTTGCGTCAGGGAGAATTTGTTTTGCCCAACTCTGACGCGTAAATGTATCGAAACTCATTACAGTTGAGAATACTCGCGAAGGAATTCAAAAGTTGTTCTCGGGTAGGATTCGAACAGTGCACAATCTGCAGGTAACTAGCCTGACATCTGTACCACTAGACCACCGAGCTTGAACTTAGTGACTAGGATAGAATTCGAGCCCAATAAGCAGCGGGTACTGCAATGCATGTAATTATTTGCGACCCCCTCCTCCAAGGGGGAAAAGCTGGGGAGCGGGGTGCTCAACCTGATCACAATTTGTTAAGCCAAAAAAGTTAGTCCTATCGCCTGTTTTTGTGCTCCTGGCACCTTTTCTTTATAGGGGCTTTTTAGGGTAAACATATTCATGTTTATCATATTTACATGCTGTTTTTATTGTTTTAGACCTCTAAAGGGAGGTGCTCGGGTTCGGGGAGGATAATCAGCGGCAACAAGATGTAGTCGGTGTGACATTTCATGTATTTTGTAAAACCATTGTCATGTTTTGTAAGCGTTATTATGTTTCAGTTGTATTATATTTGTATAAAACATTGTAGTAGACATTTCTATGCTTGTACAACCTTTCTACTAATTATGAATGGTACTGTGTATGCAGAACTAGTCGATTTCTTTAAAACAAAGTAGGCCTGCAACAATAAGTTCACATAAAAATTGGAGTATCTTCCTATAAATTTAGGGTTCAAAGCCTAGTTTCGATTTCTTTTGACCTAATTATACTTTCGAAAAACCTAAATATAGATACGTGAAACAAAAATCGTGTAATGTATATTTGCGCTAAACGCTTATTGTCTTCGACTCGAACGCTTATAAGCTCCTTAAAGGAGATATGGAATTATCGCAGTCAATGGCAAAGCAGCGGCCAGGGTAAATTAGTGCGATGACGTCAGTATGACGCAAAAAGGCGAGGATCTATGGTCAAGGACGCTTGTACGCTTGCTGGGATACAATTATGCGTTTCAGTGCGCTCATGATTAGGGCTAAGCTGTGATCGCCGCTTGACAGTTAAAACGCGTTTACATTGCTCTCCAACCCAAGTAAGTTGACAAGCCTATCACCTGGAGCTTAGTGGTAATGTAGGCCTCTGTATGACATCTGTAATATCCACATGTAACTTCATCGTTCATTGATTCTGAACACCCACTAGTTGATCACGGTTGGTCTGGTCGAAGTCAAGAGGAACGCACTTTACTCTTGCCAATTATTGAGGAGTTTTTTTTTCCGTAATTTTGACATTTGTAGGCTTAATAAATTAATTGAGATTTTACAGTTTATCATTATAAGTGTTAATCGCTGTTGACACACCTGCCATAAACGATGTTTTGTCTGTGTTTACAAAGAGACTGGTAAAATAACAATTATGACCGTAGGTGTCGTAACAAAATTACCTACCGAAAAGTCATCAACGAGACAAACAAACTGCATGTTAATAGATGTTCAAAAATATTACGTTATCAAAAAATGTATTCCGTTTTAACAATTGTGTAGAAAAGCCTAAGTTGAACTTGAACTCCAAGTTGGAAGATTTAACGTCACCAGTTTTTTTTTTAATCATTGTTTTCATTCTTTACCCACCATTTTGTTTAGTTTATTCCTAAAGCGGAAATTTCTACTGAGATACATAACGTAGTATACATTTTCCAAGCAGGTCTATCAAAACGCCATCGTGATAGCATTCATTATTTCGACATTAATCACGTCATCACGGAAGCAAATAACTAATGTACGGACAACACGATGAAATTCTAAAATGTATATTATCTTAAAGTACAAGGCTGAGTTTAAAATGTAGTTGACACAAGGCGAAACTGAATGATTGTGTAATCGTGAACGAAGCATTTATATCAAAATACTTATTTTTTCTAATTAATGCAATACTGTATTCCATTTGTTTAGACTGCACAATGTTTTCAAGAAAAAAAACTTTAAAAATGTCTTCTTTGATGTGTGAAAATAATAAAGACTGTGTCTGTAAAATTCTTTCGCGGCAAGATGACAATGATTGTCTATATAATGTTAGTGACATTTAATAGTGACATTTAATTCAAATCTTGTCAATGTACTTCGCTTTGACACAGTGCCGAAACTATAACATCGGCAAAACGGCGGACACCAATTTGACAAAAGTGAAACCCGCTGAGATAAATTTCCCCACGCGCGTTGAACACTCAATTTCCTGACAGTGACGTTTTCAGTTGGATTTTGTAATGATTGCCAATTCTAGGTCCTGCAAGAATTTCGTTGGTTTTCATACTCTCTTTATGTAAGAGAGTGAACAATTTGAGGAATTGCTCGAGGGTCCAGCCAAAATAGAATGAAATTTCACTCAAATTAATAATTGAGAATTTACTCCAAATTGTTGAAAATAATACTTTTACAGTGAATTAAAAAAATCTCCAAAATAATGAATTAGATTTTTGATAATTCACTCGATAGGAGAGTGGTCCTTCAGATCACTATTACTTTTTAAAATTCACTCAGAAGAATGAATATTCACACAATTCCAGTAAGAAAGTTGATACCAATATGTGATTATGTTAGTACAATTGTGGCTTCTGTTAGATTTTTTATTCCTTACCTTCTGATGGTCGTTTTAGTTTTTTAGAACTAAAAGTAACCTACTACATTTGTTTTTACTTTAAGAAATTATTGCATAGTGTGATATGCATATAGGTAGGCCTAACATAACATTCTGTCATAAAAAAAACTACCGTGCATCCATAAAAAAACTCCAATTTCTCAGGTTTTTTTTTTCTTCTGTTGTCGACATAGTAAACTGCAACATAAAGATAACAATACATAATAACAACCTTTGGAGTATAATATATATACCGGTATATATTACTGTGTAGTGTATTTTATAGAGAACTATATATAATATTTGTAACGATTTTGAGTTCCTGGTAGAGATAATTTCTAGAAATAATGCACATGTGTTTATTTACAACATTACCGGTTGGTAACGCACATCTGTCATTCATAAGTTCTGTTATAATCTGATAAAGATATTTCAAAATTAAAGTAAACATTTTTTGTAAGCTTGGTACTCGTGAAAAGTAACTGCACTTTGGTTACAATATTGAAAGCTTTGCTTCTACAATACGATTAGAAAAATTCAGGTGAGGGTTGCATCATTAAGATTGCATTGTTATGGAGGTAATTTTTGTTTAGTGAAACTAAAGCAAAATAATATAAAGTGAACTAAAAGCAGTAGCGTCAGAGGCCTGATTGATGTTTAATCTTGTGACATTATGTCATATTTTGCACACATTCATTTCATCAAACTTATACAATACTGTATTTCTTGAGGGTGGTGTATTAAATTCTATTTGACATATGTAACCCATTTTCATTACATGCTATACTTTGGTATATTTAAGTAAGATTAAACAGAAAAGAATAGTTTGATTTCACAGATAGGCATATTTATCAGAGTGTGTACCCACTTGTCTACAAGTTAAAGCCCTGCATATCCTATAATAGTTTATTTGGTTTTGTTGAGTATTTTTACCCGGACCATCGGCTTACAGTCTCATAAAAATAATCGATGATGTCATTCTCTTACGTAACCGTCTGTTCATAGCGGTGTTTATGATGTTTAATGTAGGGCTACCCATGATCATTTTGTTTTCTTTAATATAAAAATGCAGGTGAGGGTTGCATCATTAAGATTGCATTGTTATGGAGGTAATTTTTGTTTAGTGAAACTAAAGCAAAATAATATAAAGTGAACTAAAAGCAGTAGCGTCAGAGGCCTGATTGATGTTTAATCTTGTGACATTATGTCATATTTTGCACACATTCATTTCATCAAACTTATACAATACTGTATTTCTTGAGGGTGGTGTATTAAATTCTATTTGACATATGTAACCCATTTTCATTACATGCTATACTTTGGTATATTTAAGTAAGATTAAACAGAAAAGAATAGTTTGATTTCACAGATAGGCATATTTATCAGAGTGTGTACCCACTTGTCTACAAGTTAAAGCCCTGCATATCCTATAATAGTTTATTTGGTTTTGTTGAGTATTTTTACCCGGACCATCGGCTTACAGTCTCATAAAAATAATCGATGATGTCATTCTCTTACGTAACCGTCTGTTCATAGCGGTGTTTATGATGTTTAATGTAGGGCTACCCATGATCATTTTGTTTTCTTTAATATAAATAAATATAGGCCTAACGTCTCATTCGTCTTTTGGATAAGACGTTAAGTGGTTGGTCATGTGCACAAAACGGCCCGTGCACATACAATTGAACGCAATGCACTTCGGAAAAGATTAGGGATTGTTTCCCAATGTAATGCAGAATCACCGCCAAAAGGGCACATTGGAAACAAGCTTTATGGGTTATCCTGGGTGTTTCACACTGTAATATTCCAATCCAATACATAGGGTATGTGTTAGAATTGTCTGTTTATTTCATTATCATTATCCCAATATCAATTAAAACAATAAAAAAAAAACCATTTTCCATTACCATAAACTTAAGGAATATGGTTCGATTTTTACATGTTAGATATGACATCATTGGGCAAACGGAAAAAGTAGACCTGGTCATCCTAGATTGGTTACCGTAATACCCTGTTCCCACTGCCGATCAGTCCAACTCGATCAATCCCGATCAAGCTTATCTGGACTGGTCGGGCTTGCTTGGCAATGGTATTCGGGGTCAATCTACCTTGATCGGCATCGCTCGTGCTTCCTTCACGATCATTTTGACGATGCTGATCAAGGTAGATTGACCTCGAATACCATTGCCGAGCCAGCCCGACCAGTCCAAATTACCTTGATCGGGATTGACCGAGTTCGTCTGATCGGCAGTGGGAACCCACCATAACAGACGATCAGGCAGACGGATGATCGGGTCCAACACGATCGATCCCACTCCATGGACATTGTCCACTATGGGAACCGATCATTTAACATTGCTAATTCATGGCATAACATAATATTTTTAACTTTAAAAAATAAATAAAAGGTGATGGGGTGCTTTTTTGTTTGCAATGAAACTAATAATTGTTAATAGTTCGTCCAAACTATTACGCGCCCACTGTCTCTACGTGAGCACGATCGTCTGGGAATGATCGTCCATGGCTCAAATCGTCTGTAAATCTATACTGTGCAGTATGTATTGTTTAACGTCAAGGTCTGCAGTTCGAATCCCGCGTTATCCATCTCGACCACCCATAGGTCTATCCATCATACAGTAACTTGTTAGAATTAAATGTTCATTGAATCAGGCCAGTCATAACAGAGCCTTCCGTCCATAATGTTCTAAATAACAACCAATAATATCATAGTATAATTTGTCTTTTACAAACCATGGTTTGTAGAATGGAATGGGTAGTGTGTCAGACGGCACTCCGTATACTATGGTCCTAAATTTCCTCTTCATACACCGTATTGATACATTGTCGAAGTATACAAGCGTAAAGCGAAATTTAGAGAAAGTGTCATCGCATCAGTTAATAGAAAAGGAAACTATAAGGTGTCTTTCTACACTGACATATTGATCCCGAACTGCCCGCAACATGTTGTCACGAATTCCACAGGCAACATGATGTTGACAAGTTAAGTGGGTTTGAAACGTAGGAACTACTTCTAGGTCCGCGCCGGGTATGAAGCGTCACAATCTACAAGTCTCACGTAGAGGATGTGAGGTCTCACTACAAAATGAGTTGCATCGTAGGTGAGACCAAATTGAGATAATCACCAAAATAAGGTTGAAGTCAAATTTTTGAGAAATTTAGCTTTAATCATATGGATACTATGGTACTTGTATTTCATTATGGTATACTTTTTAGGTCAGTTTTCATGCAGGAAAATGTTCTTTATGCAGATTTTCTGAGATTTATAGTCTTGTAATTGTTTATTTTTAGGTTGGTTAATTTGCGATTTTCTCAAAACTGTATTGTTATACATGCATATTTCAAAAGCACATATCTTTGGATCTATTTATCCAATGACTGCCATTTAAAATGTAGATTACAGCTTACAGTGTGCTCTATAAGAATGTACTAATAACTCAATTTTGGATTTTCCTACCATGAGACTCATTTTGTGGTGTGTTTTGTGCAGTTCTTAGAACACCATACTCTATGTTTCATTGTTATCATTAAACCTTAATTACCACGTAACCTATTGAACTTTAATTGAAAAAAAATCGATAAAGAATAGGAAAAAGGATAGGCCTACAAAAGGCATATGATAGACTAGTTGAAAGCTTCAGCTACAATTATTGTTGGACTTGTTACCAAAAATCCTAAATCCCAGCACATCAGTGAAGTATCCAAGAAGGGGAGGGGGAGGGTGCGAGGGCATTCGTGGGTTCACCCCCACCCCCTTTCAGAGGTAGAAAAAAATTAGTGCATAATGTAAAAAATAGGGGCATCGAGCATCCCTTTAGAGGAAAAGAGCGCCCCTTCTGAGGGAGGGAATTATAAAGAACGTAAAACAGGAGAAATAACGTTTATTAGTTTGGCAAATTCCCGTCGAGTTCCATTCCCAATTACTGGATAGGCCTACGCCCCTGCCCTACACCACTGGTTACCCGTTAAGCAAAGTGTTATTTTGAAATTATTTAATTTGTATTTAAGTCCATCCAAAATTCATCTCTACAATATATTTCTGAACTTCTTCAGTTTCGCTCCTCAACCTGCACTGAAATGCTGAGATTAACGTCGAACACAGCACTGGTAGTGAGCCAGGTAGCGTATAACGACTTAACAACAACAAAATAATAATTTACAGTAATTATCCCTTGATTAGACCCTCTCAAAATCCGTCCCTGTTTGACATTGTTTTATAGTCCATGACGTTTACCTATATAACTGAAATTGCCGATTTAACAATGGCACATAGTTTATTAAGGCTGTTTACGCTTCGGTATGGTAATTTTCACTCCCGCATAACGAAAGTGTTAATTGATATGATTCTAAGCCAATCGAATTTAAATCAATAATACATGTAAAGACACCCCTTCATGTTAGGAAATACTAGCACAACTATGAACCAGTCCCCCTCATCTCATCTTAGACATCCTAGCAATGAACCAATAAATATTGTGTATTGAGATTCATTGAGAACGGTTAGGCAATGTGGAACCCTGATTGGCTGTTCATTTGACCATGCTCGCTTACATTTATATTGTACCTATAAACAAGAAGACGGTATTTTCTTGCCCAGTCGTATAACATTCGCATCTTATAGGAATTTCGGAACTTAGGACTGAATTTTATTTAAAAAACAAAATTAATTAAACACGGAGTTGACTCAATGATGTTTAAACGAGACAGGATATCATTGTTGTTCATAATTTTCACAGGTAAGCGGAGTTTATTTCAATGTTTACTATAAAATTCTCTTTTAATTAGTACGTTCGCGCCCGTGAACAATTTAGTACATTAAGCTGCGGGCCAATACCGTTTTAACTCCACTACCTAAAATTATTTCTTAACAAGCAACTAAGGCTAGGTTGTAGCAAGTACGGTAGTAAATAGCAAGATGGCTATGACAACTTAAATTTGGTATGATGTTATTGTTTACTACATTTTATTGTAGTATTTTGTAAACTCAATAGATGTTAATTTTATTGTTGATTTTAATTATAGGCCCACAGTTTAGTAGGTCAGTTTATAACAGGTTAAAACACAAATTACAATGTAATATTGTATCTTCAAGTTCAAGTTCAGGGGCGGATGCAGACTTTTGGAAAAGGTGGGTGGGTTGCGGAAGTGGGGCCGGTACAGAGTAAAAGTTCTAGGGGGTCCGGGCATGCTCCCCCGGTAAATTTTGGACTTTAAATGTCTTGAAATGGCCTCAGGGGCATGTTAAGGGATCAATTCTACATATTTAAATTCCTTTATATAGCCTATAATAAATACAAACACAAAATAAATCAATAATATCAAGTGAAAACGCTCAAACGAATTTCCACTATTTAATTCCAGATTTTTAGGATATTGTATGAGTTATGCAAACATTCTAAATAATGTATTAGTTCCCATTAAAAAAAAGCATTAATTTATCACTACACCAAAGCATACAAACTTACGAAGGCGGAGTTATTATACTGTAATATATTATAGAAAAACGATCGTTTGAATATTAAAATGAGTTAAAATAAAAAAAAAACGGGAATTCCCCAAAAGTGATGCGCGCGGGGGTGATGAACTAATAATTTTTTATGGGCCTTACTTGCAATAATATTTTTATATAGACGTATAGATTATACATATCACAGTTTGTCAATGCTTATTTTTTACGTGTGGGCCACCAACTTTTCTTCAATGTCAATAATTTGTTATCTTTCTTTATTTATAAAAAATGTATAGGACTAGAATGTATAGATAAATTTACTTGATAATTGCTTAAAAGGCAACTGCCTTATTTTTTATATGAAGTTTAAAAATTATTCGATCTTAATCATCTTTTGCAGAGAGCCTAAAAGGGACAGGACTATTGTATTATTTACAATTTTTATATTTTCATTTTACGTCCGCCAACGAAATTTGAAGAGGTTACGTTATTGCCTAGTTTGTGTGTTTGTTTGTTTGTGAACACCCTAAAAGCCACAGTTTTTTTCAGAAACTCTTGAAACTTGGCCACAATGTTCCTTGACTAAGTACTTCAAGTAGAGTAAATTTTAAGGGTCAAAGGTCAACGTCAAGGTCGAGCAAAAAATCAAATTCACGTAATAAGCTGTATGTTCTGGCATAGTTGTCACAAACACTTCCAACTTGGTTCATATTTAAGTGTATAAACGTCAACACCGTTTGTGATGGTAATTTTAAGGGAAGGGTCAAAGGTCAACGTCAAGGTCGATGAAAAAGTCAAATTCACGTAATCAGCTCTATGTTCTGGCATAGTTGTCACAAACACTTCCAACTTGGTTCATATTTAAGTGTATAAACGTCAACACCGTTTGTGATGGTAATTTTAAGGGAAGGGTCAAAGGTCAACATCAAAGTCAATGAAAAAGTCAAATTCACGTAATCAGCTGTATGTTCTGGCATAGTTGTTACATACACTTCTAACTTGGTTCATATTTAAGTGTATAAACGTCAACACCGTATGTGATTGTAATTTTAAGGGAAGGGTCAAAGGCCAACGTGAAGGTCAAGCAAAAAGTCAAATTCACCTAGTCAGCTGTATGTTCTGGCATAGTTGTCACAAACACTTCCAATGTGGTTTATATTTAAGTGTATAAACTTCAACACCGTATGTAATTTTATTTTTAAGGGAAAGTGTCAAAGGTCAACGTGAAGGTCGATCCCAGAGTCAAATTCACCTAATCAGCCATATCTTCTGGCATTTTTGTCAAATAGACTGTAAACATAGTTCATGTTTAAAGGCATGGAAGTCCACATCATATGTTGCTGTAATAGTAATAATATATTTTATTATAATAGTGATGCATTTATGAAGCGTTAACAAGATCCAAGGTCGTTGGCGGAGGTTTGCACTCTACAAATTCATCCGTCATCTACTCTTTATTAATTTTCCCCAAATTTCAGATTCAGATTCAGAAATACTTTATTGTCACAACTGTAAAAGACAATTATGAGATACATGTCCTAAGATACACTCGAAAAATTGTTAAACATTGCCAAATTACATAATAATGCATTATCTTATTTATTAAACTGTCTATTGAAAAGTCTGACTGCTGATGGAATAAATCAATTGTTAAAACGGTTGATCCTAGCTTTGGGTAGAATTAATCTTCCAGAATTACTGAGAGCAAAAGCCTCAAATTTGAATTATTACAATGATATTACCTACTAAATAGTATATTAACACAATTATTTATCACAAAAAAATAAAATTACAAAACAATGTTTTCATATTGTGAATTGCGTTGCCTATGAGAATACAAAAAAGCTGTATTATATTCCCATATTCCGGAATAAATCAAAAGTGATATAAGGACTTTACTACTTAGGCCTCATAATTTATATTCGTAATTATTCTTCCTGATTATTAGGAAACATAGCTTAATACCACACTCATGATGAAAGCACTAAGCCTATATTTTGTAGTTAACAAGGCACAGTATTCATCACAAGACTGGATGTGGGAGACTATTCAATTCAATCAAATTTCTTTTATTTTTTCCGGAAGTTACATCATCCGTAGTAGAATAATGGTAATTAAAAGTAAGCCAAAATTATACGTACTTGTAACGTTTCGTGAAGATCACATCTCCACTTCGTGAGTAAATGATCTGGTGAGATGTCGAGAGGTACTACCGATGTTGTCACCAACAATACTAGTGAGGTTTCGCAAATTTACGAAATACGAAAACGAAAACGGATACATCAAACTTCAATTTTTGAATGTCCTAAAATATTCACCAAATGTGACAGATATTCAAGGTGTTCTATACAAACGTTTTCAGAATTTATGACGTACCCGTTTTCGTTTTTGTATTTCGTAACTTTGCGAAACCTCACTAATAAATAAACAGTCACTATCTGATTATACGCATGGAATGCATTCACATACATAGTAACGACGGACACTTTTAACATTTGTGTTGGGAGTGGTATAAAGAATGACAAGAAAACCAAATGGACCTCATCTCAACCAAGGTTGTGGAGAGGTAAAAACACTTAAAATATGGCACCTCTAGATACTTAGAAAAGGCATAGTTGAGTTTAAAAATTATTTAAGAAAAATGTATTTAAAACACCAAGGCCCATCCATCTCAGCCAGCATAACCTGAGGCTCGGAAATGGCACTAACTAAACACTTAAATCTTACGGTAGGTCTCAAAACATTCATGTAATCAAGGCATAAATATGTCACTTTTTGAAACAAACTCATCACCTCAGTAACACTATTTGTGGCTGAGTTCGAACTATTAGAATATTGTACCTCAAGATGCTCGGAAATGGCACACTTAGGCATACATTTTAAATTTATTTTCTGTTGTGAATATTGAAAAAAATAAGAATAGTATTGTTCTTGGAACTGAGATAATATTATGTGACTGAGATAATATTTTGTTGGAAAGTTTAGAGGATGGGGACGCCTTATCTATTGTTTTTTTTTGTTTAAATATTGTATCATCTTCCTTATCATAACATCATAATACAAAAGAAACAACATTTTAAATATCAATTGGAAAATCACGGATGGAAAGGCCAAAGCCCTTGGTATGGTGTTTTCAAATTCCGTT
>JAOTQE010054714.1:0-20135 GCA_025631205.1 Nesometra sesokonis
GCATAACTTGTTTAAAAGATGATAATTATAAATTCTGGCATCTGCTAATTAAAAACTATTATCGATTTTGAAAATTTGTTTACCATCTCTGAAGGGGGGTGCTCGAGCACCCTGAGCACCCCCTGGATACGCCACTGTCGCCACCTCTGTAAGCAAATATTGAATGCGTCGAAGAATAGGGTAAATATTTTGTCACAGTCAGGAGGTACTGTATTTTCTCGTGGATTGATACATACTGCACACATTCATACCTAATATGAACGAAATATAACATAATATATGAGACTACTATAGACGTAGCAGTAGTCTCTGATAATATAATAATAATTGTATCCCTAGCTCAACAATATAAGTTTCGCAACTTCACAAAAAACGAATACGCCATACTTCAATTTTTGAAACTTGCTGAATGTGTTAAAAAATATATCAAATTTTATATCTACATATTGATTATCGTCGTAAAATATGTTACAGATAATTATTCCAGGTGTTTAATTAAAACATTACAAGAATTTAAGACGTATCCGTTTTTCGTATTTTTTGAAGTTGTGATACTCCTATTGTTTGAGAAGAAATACCTTACAAAGGAAATATGTACAAAACAACAGTATACGGCGTATCCACAAGGATCTATACTAGAACCTTGTGGGGGTGGGGGTAGGTTTGGCTGGATCTCCATCCCATAACATATTTGAAAATACTAAGCCACTAGACGCTTACAAAAAAACACCTTGGAGTATACGCTCATACCTGCCAACCTTTTTTGCCTCCAATGCGTGAGACAAACCCCGCGACCAGTACTGGGCCGCATTTTTTCCCATTTTTATCTGAAAAAAAAAACCCGGCATCTGACTGTTTTTGGGTCGTTTCTACCTAAATTACCACTATTTTGTGGGCCGTTTTCCCCGTATTTTGCTCTATATTGTCTGATGTGTAAGGGACACTATGAAATGACTGTTTATGAGTGAGAATTCTGCTACTGCGTGAGGAAAAAAAATATTTATGCGCGAGACGTCAAAAATAGGCTCCAATGCGTGAGACCCGCGCATAATGCATGAGAGTTGGCAGGTATCCGTTCATAGACGTTGCGGTAACTTTCTACTGCGGTAACAATTCGGTGCCGGAATTATGGGGGTAGGGCTTAACAGGCTTGATTCCCCCTAAAATTGACCCGGATTTTTTGTTTTGGTTATGATTGAGATTGAATACAAGTAGATGCACAGGGCCTGAATATAATACATCCGGACTATAGAGGCTAAGTGGGGGTGAAGGCAGTTTTTTTTTGCTTGTCAAGACCAAACTTGGGATTTTAGACCGACCCCAAATCGTAATACTGGATCCGCCTGCCATTCACCACTCAAAAGCATGTGGGTGGGGAAGCTTCCAATACATCTGTGGGTAAATGATCTCAAATTTCCTCGAGCGGAGGCGGTGATATTGTACCACAAAACTAATAGTAGTGAGGTTTCGCATCTTTACGAAATACGAAAACGAAAACGTCATAAATTCTTGTAACGTTTCAATAGAACACCTTGTATATCTGTCACAGTTGGTCAGTATTTTAGGACGATTATTAACGATTCGTAGTCGGAAAATTCGATACATTTTTAAAGACATTTAGTAACTTTCAAAAATGGAAGTGTGAAGTATCCGTTTTCGTATTTCGTAAGTTTGCGAAACCTCACTAATGATGGTGTACGACGGCAATATTGAATAATAAAATATTGTAAAACCAAATACAATTTAATGGTAATTTAGTCTTACACTTTCACAAACATTTCGTTGGTTATGGGAATGCAATCTGAAATTCGATAAAAAGGAAAACACACACTGATTGATTTATCGTTTTATTTATTAAAAATCAGTAAAAAAAAATATGAATATTTTATACAAATTATTTTATGAAGAATTAAATTATTTTTAATATTTTGCATACAAAAACTGAAATTTCACAGTGATAATTATGGCACTAACAAGCTTTTCAGTGCCAAGTGTGCAGTGCATGAATCAGGGCCGGGTCCAGTGCAGTTGCGGCGCTGGGGGAGGGGAGCTAGGGGATACGGTCCAGCTTTTTTCCCTCTGTCGGGAGGCAGTTGTAGGTGTTGTCGAATGGCTTTGTAGGGTACTATCAAGGTACAGTCGAGCCCTCAACAGTGGCGGCGTTACCCCCCCACCCCACCCCCACGTCGGGAAACCTTTCCCCCCCCCCCCACCGTCGGGGAGAAATTAACGGTTTCGTCGGGGGATTTGTAGGGTACTGAGAAGGGTGGACGAAGCCCCAACACAAAAAACGGCCCAAAAAAAGCACGCAAAAAACGGCAAGTAACTTATTTGTTTTTTTTTGCTCGTCAGACTGAAAACCAGGGACACGCCCACCTCAAACTAACTTGACCAACTCGTCGGGGGTTCCCCCCCCCCCTCCCTGTCGGGGGCATTGCCCTGCTGTCGGGAAATTCCTGGCGCCGCTACTGGCCCTCAATACCAAATGGCTTGTCAAACTGAAACCGGCATGTCCACCTCAACCTTCCCGTCGGGGATATAGACCTTCTGTCGGGGAGTTCCTGGCTGGCAGTGCCAGTGCCCGTACGGCCCAATTTCTAACGGCAAGGATAACCTACTAGATTGTCCAGCCAGATGGCAAGTTAATAGAAGGCCTATGCTTGCCAACATTTTTGATGGCAATGCATGAGACATTTCCCGCTTCCGGGCTCCATTTCCCGATATCTATCCGACAAGCAAAAGAAAAAAAAAAGAAAGACGCATCTGTGGGTCATTTTCATTCGTATTTGTCTTGGAGGCCGTTTTTACCGTATTTTGCTATATGTTGCCTCATGCGTGTATGGCAGTTTATGTGTGAGATTATGCAAATGTGAGACATCTAAAATAGGTTCCCATGCGCGAGACTCACGCATTATGCACGAGTGCTGGCATGTATACGTAGCCCACTATAAAACTATTTGTTCCTATTTTGCGACGCCGCCAGTTTTAGGGTCCTTGTCGGTGGGCCCTTTTAGAGGCAGTACTTATCCATTTTGAGGGTTGCCAGAGTACCCGGTAAAACTCTTTTATATATCCCACTGTGAATCACAAGGGTGAGGTGAAATCAAGTCATGACGTAACAAACCTGGAATGTTGGTAAGCTATTGTATACTGACCTGAATCATACACGTACACAGTTGAAGCTTTGAAAACACTTATCATAAGGTAACTAATAACATTTTATCATCTCGAGATAAACTATTATGAGGTAGGCCTACACTGAGATTACACAAACACAATTTTAATATAATGATGATACAACTTAACTGATTTGTAGAATTATTTCTTACCCATGCACATAGTCCCCCAACCCCATGTAAAAATATAATCATTTTAATCTTATAAAATAAAATAGATAAATTATTTGAATGAGCACAAAATATTTACCTTAAATAATAAACTTGCAGTTTCATGCATGGTGGCAACTTTGAGGAAGGTGCCTTGATAATCAAACAATAAAAATATTAATCTAGTGTTTATTATAAATCAAGGTTGCCGTTAATACTGTTAAATCATACATAATAATAACAATAAAAATAATAATAATAAAAATAATAATAATAATAATAATCAATAATATATTGTATATTTATTTTATTTATTCATTTTATTGTTTTTATTAACTCCACCAACGAAGTTGGAGGTGGTTATGTTTCACCCCATTTGTGAACAGCCTAAAAGCCAGTTTTCATCAGAAACTCTTAAAACTTGGCCACAATGTTCCTCGAGTAAAAATCACAAGGGCTGGTATTCTCGAAAGATGTCCAGGACTAACCTTACAACAGCACTACTGATCTGGACTATCCATCGACCTGGTTCCTCGACAGACAAAATTTAGAATGCTTTCGTCCAGATTTATAACTGGACAAACGTTAGAAAACTTCAGGTTGAGAATACCATAGTCAGTTTTTCCCAAATTAAATCGGAATTTAGTCCTGGACTAAAGTTAATCCGCTTTCAAGAATACCAGCCAATGTGATTAAATTTTGAGTGGTAGGTCAAAGGTCAAGCAAAAGGTCAGATTCATGTAATCAGCTGTAAATTATGGCACAGTTGTCACATCCACTTCAAATTTGATCATATTTAAAGGTAAAGTCCACACCATATGTGACCATGTTTTGAAGGGTAAGGATCAAATTTGCTATTAGTCCTGTCATAGCTGTCAAACAGACTTGGTTCATATTTAAGTGTATGGAAGTCCACGCCAATGTGTAACCATATTTTAAAGGGGAAAGGTCAAAGTCAAGCAAAACATTAAATTCTCATAATTAACAACATTAAATTCTGGCATAGTTGTCACTAAGACAAATTTGAAGGGGCAGGCTTAAAGTTCATGATCAAGCAAAATGTGCAATTCTTGTAATCAAGGAGTTATTTAGTAGCTCGTTGTTGTAATCAGCCAAAAGTTCTGGCACTGACATAGTTGTAATAATGACTTCAAAAATAATTTACAGGGCCTTTAACACAAGCTTCTTTAGGTCATTTTCATTTTATTTTTTTATGTAATATTTTCTTATTCTACAGAAGCATGACAGGGGCAGATCCAGGATCCACCGAGGGGGGGGGGGGGAGGCACCCTTTCCAGGTCTCGGTTGGCGTGGTTGCCGGTTTTATTTTGCCGAACAAAAAAAAACAAAAAAGGGTATTTCCAATTTTGGTGATCTTGTACCCTGTTTTAGCCCTATTTTGAGTTTTTATGGTAAATTTTGGACCCGGCACCCATAATTAAAGGGGTGGGGGAGGGCACAACTACGTTTTCACAATAAATTTGCCCCTGCATGTTTTTTCAAATTCATTTTGAATTAAAAAAGTTACATTGAACAATAATTCAGTGTTAAAAATAAGTTATATTATTGGGCCTAACATTAGGCAACCAGCCTAGATAACTTAATGTTAGCATACCGCATCAAGAGCAGTTAAGAACTATAAACAACTAACCTGGAGCAACTTCAAGGACACTTGCACAACTACTAGTCTACTGACAAATGAAGACAATGAAAGGTAATGGTGTGAAACTTAGCACTAATCCAACTAAATATACTGAGACAACCTAACCTTAGTCAATAGTGGGCTTTGATGGCTTAACAAACAAAAATCTTGTGTTGACCAAACGTGACAAAACCAAAATCTCATAATTCAAGGTTAGCATTTTTTATTTTCATATTTTTACTTTGGAAAATATTATTTCAAAAATTGTAAGTAACATTTAAAAGTTATCCCACAAATTCTAAGAAATGTATGGGAATACTCTGTAAAATAGTTCACAATGGACACTGCCCTATATTGTGTGATAAATTGTCTCTAATTGGATTCAAATCAGGATGCGTATCTTAACCATAATTATTGTTAATGTCTAAATTACCATCACATGAGTACATCCTCAGAAGGATGTAGTTCCCCTTAAGATCACAATATTATTTTACGATATCATGTGATATAACTTTGTTACAAGGAGTTAAAAAAAATATAAACTGAAGATTTGCATTTGTTGTAATTTATAAATTGCTAAAATACTATAATTCATGTGAATGCTCGTGTTTAGGTTTTAATGAAACTCTGTCAGCATTTAACATCAAATGATAATAAAAAGATACTGTTTTTCTGTAGTTTGATATTGAAATGCGTTCATCATTGCCATGGAAACGTGCTGTGTCTGTCTTAGTCACTTCAGTTGGACAGAAACGATAAATATTGCCTGTGAGATTTGAGTAATGCAGAGTGTCTGTATTCGCCATCATCGTCGCTGCAAAGAAACAAAAAGATAATCATAGGCCGTATTTCCACAGAAATTTCAGATTACCCTATAAAATATAATCCAATCAAACCATTTAAAAAAAATACAAACACCAGTTCTGTAGCCAGCATATGATTTGGCACCCCGTTTTTAGGGTGCGAACGGTCACGTATGAAGTACTTGAACAGGTCTTACAGCGAAGAGTAAGAAAGTGAGTATGGGACATCAATAGCGCCTAAAAAAGCATTACCAACAAAATAGCACAGAACCAAGCAATAAAAGTGACTAATCAAACAATAAGGCCTGTGAGACAGGCTACACAACACACTTCAACTCCACAATCAACAGGGAAGTTCAGTGGGCTTTAAGTCACATTTTTCCACACCTCACGAAAAAAAAGATCCATCTCAAGATAGTAGCTGAGACTAATAATTCTTGATGATGACATACTTTATGTCAAAATATTGAATCCTGTCACGATGGCGTGTTATCTCATTGCTTGGAGTATGCATTATACTTTCTTACTTCAAGATAGGCCCTTCTATAACTCTGCTGGAAATTGAAACAAAAAGAGAGAAGAATTGCTGAAAGCTTACCTGGAACCACTATAACTTCTTTAAACACCTGCTTTATTGCTGTGGATATCAACTGATATCCAAATGACGATTCATCGTAAGGTGATTGCCGTGAAGGCTCAAATGATTTCCCAAGAATGTTGAACTTAATTCTCTCATCATTCACAATCTTCTTATCTAGGTTCAATACCTATTGACAAAAACAAGTACAAGATTGAAGGAAGAAAATCCTTTTTTTATATTACAATAAAGCCCTCTCACATAAAGCTACGACCTTGTGACCATGGTGATTTAGGTCTTGGAGTCGGCATATTGTGGAGAATTTTTTTAAGCGGTCTCTACACCGACCACCACTTGTACGACTGTTATTGGAAGGCTCGTACAGCAACTGTATGACCTAGACATTACAGTGATATCATTATACAGTTGAACCTCCCGTAAGCGGACACCCTCGGGTCCGGAAAAAGTGTCCGCTTACGAGAATTCCGGCCGATAGAGGGCCAAAGTTGTAAACTTATGTATACGTTCGTATGTCTCACATTTCATGGCATTCTCAACAGAAATGGCCTCCTAATTTCTAGACACCGCATTCAATAGTTTATTACATATGGTTTATCATTTCTTAAAGATTGGTTCAGTAATTGATTCTCGGCCATGACGATTTTGTACAGAAATTTGTATTCGTTTTAAAGAAAAATCACTAAATTTTCCGAGATGTCCGCTTATGGGAGGTAAGTTAACATACAAAAAATCTAAATTTTAAGACAAAAAGTGTCCGTGTCCGCTTACGGGAGGTACCAATTGCACTGATTAGATAGAAAGAACAAACGGGTCTTTGAATTAGTGTCCGTTATGGGAGGTGTCCGCTTACGGGAGGTGTCCGCACAGGAGAGTTAACCTTGACCATGAAACCGACCATATCACGATGATCATTACTGCCACACCACCAAGACATGATTTAGCAGTGACTAAAGATTATAAATAGCACAAGAATGAGCACACGCAATGTTTGCGTGATTTAGAATGGAACTCTCAAAACAGTACACCGTACACCAATTTGTCTGACAGATGCATGGGAGTGGGCTGCACGTTGCATATTTTAATTGGAATACTCTCAGAAAACGGTCGAATGTCGCGCTTTGCGGGTGGGTATAATACGCGCTTGGAATAATGCGCCGCCATAAGTGCAGTTGAATTTGGTAACCCGGATGGAGTTCCGCGCACAATAGAATGTGGTCGATCTTTCCCTCTGTAGTGACTAAGATGATGCTCCTGGGTAAGAAACAACTGTGCCGGAAAATGATCGTGTCAGATCCAGATGACATCATGGAAGTTGTGTTGAAGTCAGTTGTACCACCTTATTGTTAACTCTCCCAGCACCACACTGACTGCAACATGAGTTCCACAAAATTCTTCTGATTGCAATGCAACTGTACTACAAATTGAACACAACTAAATGTGGTCCTGGTCAACATGGAAGACCATCCTGATCGTTTTTCACATTTCAAAACAATCGGCAGTGAAAGGTGATCAATGATACCATGTAACGACTATTCAGGACTGCCCAAGACTGCCTTGGGGATCCTGCTAGGACAACAACACAACTTTCATGTTTTTATCACAACTCACGATTTTTGTTTTTTTGGTTGCCATGGTCCCTCACAAGATCGTAGCTCTGTGTGACAGGGGCTTAAGTTTTAAAAGAAATATGAATAAATGGAGCAAATTTTGATTTTCATGTTCATATTATACTAATACATCTGCTTCTTATTATTAATAAGTGAATGGTAATAAATACTATGTCACAAACCTGTTGAATATTTTGCAATGGATGAATCCTATGGTTGACAACTGCTTTCGCATTTGGAGCAATTACATTACTCTTAAAGAAAAACAAATCCAACATTTATTAGATTGATATATTATTTGTTATTTTTAGTTTGTATCACAATCAATAAAAAGCACATAATTCTCCGCAGAGATTCTACATCATGCACTCTAAAGGCGGACCCTCAATGCGTCGTGCGACGGTCGCCTGACTAAACCGTCGCTCCCTGTGTGTGTGGTTGCCAGATGCGATGACAGTCTTCTACTCGTCGGCCGACTGTTTTTTTTAATGATTTCGCAGTTGAATCACTAAAAAAAACCCTGTGAAAAACTGTCTGTTTTTCCATTGATTTTGAAAAACAGCCTTCACAAACTGAGTTAAAAAACATGTTTATTGTAAGTAAACATAAAATTTAAGTAATAAACTTCCCAAAAGAACAAAAATCTCCTTTTTATAAAATTACAACTTTCTACCTATTTTTGTGGATATCTCAAAATTACCTTACACGACTCATTTTGTTATGACACCTCACAAATGTGATCAAAGTGTCCAATATACCACTTAAAATGAATATCTGATATGGCCTCTCCAAATTAGAATCTATCAATAATATCATAAAAGTGGTAGTGGAAGAAAGTGACATAATTTTATTAGATCATGACAACAAATTCAGATACAGAGATAACCATGATAAAAATTATTATCTGATGGAGTTCACCTGTCTGAAATGGGTGTAAATACTGTAAACTACAAATCAAAAGACCAAATAAGATTTAAAAATACACGTTCAATGAATTATTGAAGATCAAACAAAGTACAAAATAAAATTATCTCAGGATTGGATACCCAGAACATTAATACCAAGTTACAGTGAACATTACTTACCTTAATGCCAGCATTGAACATGGTAACAGCTGTTGTTGTACGAATCATTGAATTTGTAGGAGGACTACGAGACATAAACCTTGAATGTAAAAAGATCTTGTGCGTAAAATACTGACAAATCCAATACCAGTGTGATTGTTTTTAAAGGTATAAAGATGCTACACTTTTTATATATTAGTAAAAATGTTCTTGTAATTAAACCAAGGATGTGCATGTAAAAACGGGAGGCGGAGGAGCACCTGGTACAATCTCAAAAGTATATCTCCAATTTATATAAGTCAATTTTTAAAATTTTATTTGATTTATTTAGTCCTAAGTGGACTTATTTCCAGTAAGATTCTTCTGGCCGGGATTGGGCAGTACGGTGTGCTCTCTCCACGATTTAGCCCACAGCACAGTGCCTTCCACCAGCTAAATCAACTAAGCCAATACACCAAATAAGCGAACTTGTTTACATCTAGTTTTGTGGATATGTTTATAAATAGAGGGCACTTTTTTCCTATACTTTAATGAGCTTCAAAAGAACAACTTTAAATTGTAATACCCATAAAAATGTAAACACAGAGGTGCTGAATTTTGCGTATGATACGCCACACTTACAACTTACTGTAGATGTTTAAACTGTTCATTTAATGTCAAAGATAACTGATGTGAATTAAACACAATTAAATCTAACTTACCAACTTAAAAGTGGAGAAAATAACCAAAGGTTTGTTGCAAAAAATCGGACTGGGACAGGCATCTATTAAAAAAAAAATAACAGAAACTATATTAATTCAAGGATTGTGTTAATGTATCTAGAGTCAAGTCTATTTTATATAAGTGCTTGAATGTATTGGATTCAAACCATTATGTCTATGTGCACACACAGTGTTCTCTTAATTGAAATAATATACTGGCAAGTTGTTCATAAACATAACTTGTCAAGCTTGGCTTTTGGGTTGGTTTTGGCCCTGCCCCAAACAACTATAGACCTCTATAAGCATTCATGTATTCTCTGTAATAATAAAGAGTAAAGGAGGGCAAAAAATATATTAGAATCAAAATTATATTATACTTAGTTTTCAATAAACAAAATTTTTACTGGTAAATTGTAATTTTTACTGGTAAATTGAGGATTTGGAGTGTGCAAGTGTTATAAGTGATTATTGCCGTAAATGTCTATCTTACAGGGTAATTTTTGTCCAGATTAAGATATTTAAGCATATTTTTATAATTTCAATTACCTATCAAGACATTTTTAACTTACCTCAGCACCCAATGTTTGGTACATGACTTGATCTGCATCTGATCCAAATTGGGAGGGTAGAGGGGACCCTTCTAATCTATAATACAAAATGAAGCATACATGTATCTTTTAGAGAAACTGGTTAGAACCTAATAAGACATCATGTGAAAATGGATCTACTGCAGTACTTTAAATTATTAAAAAGTTTTATTGATTAGTATGAAAAGCAGAGTACATCAAAATATGCTCTTCACCCAATTTAATGGATCAAAATTCATCGGTACTAGAGTAATGGATTAATGGGCTTTTCGCTCATGCTATATAGCAGAGAACAGCATCCTGTTGAATCACCTTGATAACATTAAGTTCTTAGGACAACACTACAATACAGATTCACATGAGCTTAATACTTACTTGCTAACAGCCCTTGCCAAGGCCCCTATATTTGTTTCTTTTGGCGGTATTGATGAGTGTCCAGTTGGCGCTGAATCCATTGTCAACTCCACTGTAAGTGACCCCTTTTCAGCTATCGAAATCCTATAAAATCAGCAAAAATTGATTTGATGTATTTTCTTACTGGAAAATGCTGTTAATTTTTCATGGTACAAATAAAAATAGGTTCCCAATGGGTCAATCAATCAATCAACCAACAAATTAGTCAGTTGGTCAGTCTGTTGGTTGGTCAATCAATCAATCAATCAATCAATCAATCAAACAATCCATCAAGTAAATCAATCAATCAGTCAATCCATCAGTCAATCCATTAGTCAATCCATCAATCAAATCAAGTAAATCAATCAATCGGTTGATCGATCGATCGATCGATCGACCGACCGACCGACCGACCGACCGACTGACCGACCGACCCGATCAATCAATCAATCAATCAATCAATCAATCAAGTAAATCAATCAATCAATCAATCAATCAATCAAGTAAATCAATCAATCAATCTATTCATCAAGTCAATCAATCAATAAATCAATCTATCCATCAAGTAAATCAATCAATCAATCAATCAGCCAATCAATCAATCAAAAATAATTTATGGGTACAACACAACACATTTTGTTATAACACCTCACATTTATGGGTGGGGATTGGTGGCACCATTGGGATATACAGCATGATGATTATACCAGTCTCTGGCAGTGACAATTTCAACGACGACTTACAGTGCAACTGGCTTTTTAACAAATGGAACAATGCCATGCGTTACCATGGTGCCTTCATCCAAGAGAAATTCTACCTCATTAACTCCATGATCCTGTAAATGCTTAGCAATGTAGTGAGCTCCATTATTTCCTTGAATCTAGCAAGAAAAATGAAAATTAGTTTAGAAAATAAACATAAATAATTTACAGCATTTATCCTTCTGTGTGAAATGGCATAAACCAGCAATTACACTTCTGGCATATTATCATAATATTGTGATATTTTCGTTGTGAAAATGAAAGTAATTTATATTAAATAGCCCTTAATTTAAATCTCCAAATAAAAAATTTAGATGAATTGTGCTTCGCAACATGATCAGGTGTAGGGTAACCACCTCCAATTTTGCTCATGAAAAAAATTATTATGTGTTATTTCAATGACATTTTTAGCTTCCAAAAAAACACAGTTTTTTCTGCCAACACCTCCTTAAGGTACTTAATATTTTTGGCCTAATAATGGTGTACATTTTTATACGCACCAGTATCCATTTACAAGATGCTCATGGCGCTGTGGACCAGATGTTACACATTCAGTGACTTTCTACTCCACTAAGGATCACATCATGTCATGCAGCTAGTACTGGGTTGTACTTGCGCTACTTCAGCTGTCCACGGCAGGGGTCATGCATGGACCAGTACACTGGGGTAACCCCCTACTTGTCTTGAAAGATGTACCCGGTTGGTTCTTAAAGTACACATGCTCTTTGTGTACACTGAGCCTACGGTTTATAGCCCTTATCTGAGAAGACCTGTTCCACCACCAAAACAATGGTGCCAGTGGGCCTCGAACCCGTGCTGTTGTTTAAGCATGGCTCACGGTTCCCCTGCCTTAACCGCTCAGTGATACAACCTGGTTTCTTTATCTTTTCAATGCTGTATTGAATTTAAACCACTATACCAAATAAATGGATGCTTCAACAAGCTCCAACCAAGCTATATTCCATGGAACAGAGATCTGAAACCACATGGATATGATCTACTGTTTGTTTACATATAGCATGGACCTTACACTGCAATGCTGTTCCACTGTTTAGCCAACCCTAACTATTGTATGTGGTCAATCATGTTTGTGCATCCTTAAAAAAATCATCTATTGACAACAAATAAAAAATCAAGTTCAGAGGTTTGATGCATATACATTCCTCGAATATGCCTACCAAATTTCAGCCAGACTAATCAAAAGGAGCAGTGATTGTAAGATTTGTCCATAAGAAGTAGAAAGGTATTGGCTACTCTACTCCATTCCAGATTGTAAGATTTGTCCATAAGAAGTAGAAAGGTATTGGCTACTCTACTCCATTCCACAGATTAAATATTTATTTGTAATGTAATTAGATTTATATAGCACGTACCTTACACAGTAGAGTCCCAAGGCGCTGTGGACCAGCTATTACACATTGTCATGATTTTCTACGCTCCTAAGGGTTACGTCATGCCCTGCTGCCCGATACAGGCGCTCATTCATCTGTCCACAGCAGGGAATGTATGAACCAGTACATCGGGGTAACCCCCTACTCATCTTTAAAGAATTAATGTGTCCTTTATAGTGCACATGAGCCATATGTGTACACTGGGCGTATGGTTTCCATATCCAGGAAGACTTGTTCCATCACCAGAACCATGGTACAAGCAGGCGTCGAACCAATGCTGTTGTTATTGCTATGGCTCACAATTCCCCAGCCTTAAAAGCTCGGCCATACAACTCGCACCAGAAACTAGGTAACTGTATTTAGATAATTGGTGTATACTATTACCTCTTCATCATGACCAAATGCGATATAAATGGATCTTTTTGGAAGAACATTCTGTTTCAGTCTAAACTCTAATGCCTCCAGGATTCCCTTAAATAAAGCAGAAAAAAATAAATAAATTATTTGAATTTTTACCTTTCATAAATAAAATACAATGATAAACTGAACAAAGATAATGTGATAATCCGAAACATAGTACAGCTGTAGTACAATATCTGCTAATATTATTAAATTCTGCCAGTTTGACCAGTTCAATACCATGTAGTATCCACCTGTGCGTAGTGCAATATTAGTTGATGACGTCACTTCGCTAAGCGAGAATTGTTTTTTTTTGGCAATGGCACAACATGAGCTAGCTAGGCTTAACTACCTGTTAAAACTCAACGTTTCACACAATTGACTACTTATTGTTGATTGTGAAAAATTATTAATTAATCTGAGAAGTGACAGAAAGTTTTTTATTTTGACAATTAAAATTGAAAAAAATATGAAACTGAAATATATTAAAGACCCTTTCACACAGAGCTACGACCTTTTGAAGACCATGGCGATGAAACAAAAAAAATTGTTTGTCGTGATGAGGATATGGAGAGAGTGTTACTATCGTAGCAAGGTCCCCAAGGCAATCATGGACAGTCCTGAACAGTTGTAACAATGTAACAACTGCACCGACTGTTTTGATTCAAAACAGTAGTGGGCGGTCTTCCAGGTTGTCCATGATAAAATTTAGTTGTGATATAGTTGTGTTACAGTCGTAAAGGCTGTGTTAAACTCATCTTGAAGTCAGTGTTGTCCTGGAAGACTTGGCTATACAGGGTTGCAAAAGATTTTAATATGACTTCCCGATGTCATCTAGATCTGATCCCAATCTTTCCTCTATTGAGTGCAACCAGGTGTATTTACGGAAATTTTCTCCTCTTTGACTTCTAATCTATGAGCCTTTGGACACAGTCGTGAATGCAGCTGTCGATGGTGAGATACAGTAGCCTAAAAAAATTCCTGACCACATGCCGAGTCCAAAACACACTCAGATCGCCATGTTCCTTACGAGGTCGTAGATCTGTGTAGAATGGCTTTAGAACTAAATGTCAACACTTACAAGAACACTCTGTTTATCATCCATGGTTCCTCGTCCATATATGAATCCATCAAGCTCAACCCCATCGAAAGGAGGAACTGACCACTTGGTTTCGTCCACTGGTACTACATCAAGATGAGCACACAGTAAATATGGTGTTAGACCTGGCTCTGAACCCTTAACATTGTACAGTAGACTGTATTCGTTGATAACATCTAGGGTTACTAGGGGTGACGAATGAACTAACGGGTATTCTGAAAAACAAAAGTAATCTTTTAAACCAAGGGTGGATCTAGGATTCTGAATCAAGAGGGGCTACCAGGTTCCAGCCTTCCAAATTATTCCAGAAATCTCCTGGAATTTCATGCTACCTCCCGTTCTCCCGGAAATTATCAAAATCTTCAAGGTTATGAATTACTAATAAAAAAAATGTACATAATTCTTAGGTCTACACTTAAAATTCAGGAGAAAGAGTTGTGTATGCCAATACCCTTTGGAACTAATAAAGTGCACTATTCGTGATGTCATAATTAATAGAAGGCATCGAAATAGTGCCAAAAAATGTTTAAGCATGCAATTTTTATCTACTGACACCCAATTTGTACTGGATTCTTTGTACTGGATTCGGAATGATGGACAAAAATACTTTGATGATGGATCAGGAAGTGAGAGATCAGACGATAGGGGCACTGCCCCAGACCCTGGTGAAGCTCTACAACCTCTACCCTCCAGAAAAAGGAAGTACACTCTACTAGGAAAACCACTTTATAGGTCCACATACTGCAACTATGTCCAGGTTTGGGGGGAGGGGGCGCAGATCACCGGCAACCACGCCCATCCAGACCTAGAAAAGGGTACCCCTCCCATTTCGCTGGATGACACTAATAATACATAACACAGAGATTCTACTCCCTTCCTATTTTTTAGTTTTCTGAAATAAGCATGATACACATAAACGATCACCAAAAAGACAATAACATCAACAAATTGAAAAAAAAATTGAATCATATAATGTAAAAAATAATAAGTCATCAAACATATAGTGAGTATTCAGGCCTGAAAAGCAGTGCTACCATTGGCCAGAAGTTTAACCAGGGACCTGAAATGTGATCTCCATGGAAACGGCGATATAAACGATCAGATACTTAAGCTTAAGGTTAGAATAATGTATCACACAAAGGATGTTTTCAACATAATTGGAAGTAGTAATCTTACCATAATAATGAAGGCGCTAGACCTAGTATTTTCTTTGAAACGGGATTCACAACCCTGGAAACACTTGTTACCACCGATACCTTAACAAGTTGTCAAGGCTAGCACACTAGGGCTAGACTTGCCTGTCTAGCCTAGGTTTAGACGGAATTTAAACGCTATGTTAAGTTTCAACTAAAAAGTACATTAATATCAACTTACCCTTTGCCAGATATTCTCTGAATCTAACAAGCTCCGAATTATTTGATTTTAAATCTGGATAGGAAATTGTTTGAAAACGGATAGCATTTTGCAGACGACTAATGAGCTTAGAATCGCTTTGTATAAAATCCGTGTTGAAAGCTTCAACTTGTTGAAGATGTTGTGGTTCTTCAGCAGTTAAAATAAGCATTCTAAGTAAACATACCGTAAATAAGCCACATGATGTTACGATAATTACCTTCACAATAACCCGCATGATATTCGCCATTGTTGCTTAGTATAGTACTGTGCAATGCTTGACCTCTGAACTTGCTAGTCTGAATAAAAGGTGCCTGGATATTATCTTGCCTTAACAATGGACAGTACATAGTACACAACTAGGCGAAAAATAATAACAGGCATAATAATAAATCTTCAGTATTTGTATAATTGAATAGATTATTTTTTTAATAATTACATAAATGATGGAATGAAAAGTGATTTATAAAACAAAAACATAATGTATAAAAATAAACCAATGAAACTTGAATGAACAGAAAAAAAACATGGATAAATTGAGGACGAAAGATACATTATTGACTAAATAATTATGAAGTGAATGAACTGTTAGTTTTACGGATCACTTATTAAAAAATTAATTTACTCAGAGTATTTCATTTGACTTTTGATATTAAATAGTCCTATGCATAAACAACTTTTATTATTTAATAATAAAATAGATAAATACATATTTGAATATTAACTCAACGATATTAAAAAAAAAATCCAACTGGTCCGCTTACGGGAGGTTCAACTGTATACAAAAAATGTTTTATAATCTGAGCATCAAAAACAGATCCATTAACTAATCGGAGTGCCCTAAAAATTATCCAATTATTATCACAAAAAAATCAATATAGACAGGTAGTTTTAGTGCTAAAAATAACATGATGGATTTAACAAATTAATAGATGGATGAATAAGTGAATAGCTAAATATACATAAAAAATAATTCAAAACCAAATAAAAGAATTAATGGAAAAATTAGAAAAAAATAATAAATTAGATGTCTGAGGATCAATAGGCTATTTTTAGACTCTACTATCAGCTGATAATAGTAGATGAATATATACGAAAGAAAAGATCAACATATCAAGCTACAAGATACAACACAACTTTATTCATCCTATGCATGGAAATTAAGTTGCTATCCTGAACACAAACTAAATATTACAAAGTAGATTCGCGTCTCCCTTAGATTATGTGTGTTCCCCCCCCCCCAAAAAAAACTTATTACCTCCCTCAAACAATTAAAATAATGGTCAATAACACGTAGAACAGGTCAAATAACCTTTTTTTGTTTTTTTTTGTCTAATTAAATATGGCGAACACGCCCACCCCGATTGGAAATGCGCCCCCACCTTCTTTAGTTGAATAATAGATGTGCCCCTGGCAGCTGGTGTCACGCCAATTTTATTTTCATTGCAAAAGTTAGTTCAGCACCTAATTTGGCGTCATGTGAACAAAGTTGAGCATTGCCCTCTACCCCTGTACCATCATGCCCTGTATATGGAAGCTTCAAACAAATGTATACCTGCCAACTCTCATGCATTATGCGCGAGTCTCACCCATCGGAGCCTATTTTGGACGTCTCACGCATAAATAAATTTTTCTCACGCATTAGCAGAATCCTCACTCAAAACAGCTATTTCAATCCCACGCATGAAAAAATATAGTGCAAAAAAAACGGCTCCCAAAACACTGGCAATATAGGCAGAAACGTAAAAAAAACAGATAGCGTTTTTTTTTCGCTTGTCAGACCAAGGTCAGACCGAAATGGGAGAGAATGGAGAATGTGCCCCAGCACTGGAGGCGGGGTTTGTCTCACGCATTGTAGCCAAAAAAAGTTGGCAGGTAACGTCGAAATACTTTGGTCCTTGGCAACAGCAGGGATAATTGAGAAGTTTAACTGCCTGTCTGTCAGCAACCACCCCTTGTTTATGAAGGTGGTAGCATACAACCATTTTGGTTGTTTGAAGGAATTAAAACCAGCATGCTTGCCAGTATGAGTGTAAATTTGTAGGCCCTAAATGCAGATTAGTGCAAGAAATATATGTCATAAAAGCTTCTGCATATTTAGCTTTTGCATGACATTTCCAATAACCTACATGGTGTGGCCATTACTTTTATTAACCACAAAATGTAAAAACAAGTAAACAGATGGTTATTTGGCTGTTTACATGTTATTGTTGGCCGTTAGTGTAATTTTTGGGGTAATTATTAGGCTAGGGGGTAGTGTAACTTTACGTTGCAGAGTGTGCCATGCCCTAAATCTGTCCCTGGCAGTCACACAAGGTTGGGAACAAAAAAAATGGAAGGTAGTACTATATTCAACAATGAATGTAGGAGAATGATGGGTTATGAGCCTATCACAGTAAGGCTCAGTATTATGTGGTGTCCATTTTTTTAAACTTTCCTTGATATACAGGTATTCATGTGTAGCTGAGAAAACTGAAAGCCATTCTTTCCCGAGATCTGACAGGGGCAAATTTAGAAGGGGGCTGTACGAACTCCGGCTCCACTTTTGGAGAGTAAAATAATTTTCTAGAAAACAAAAATATTCAGCAATCATAGACAAGAAATGATCACTTAACATGCCCCTGAGGCCATCTCCGGCCATCTAAAGACCAAAATTTCCCAGACCCCCTACAACTTTGATGCTCTACCACCACCACCCTTCTTTTTCCAAAAGTGTGCTTCTGCCCCTGATTTAACATGGCTCATCTGCATGACAGATGATTGTCCTAACCACCTGAAAACTGACTATTAAAGATAAATGATGAATGATTAAATTAATAGATTAAGGCAGGAATTAATGGATAAGTTTAATAAATTAAAAGATATATAAATGGATTGATGGATGAATGAATAGTAAATTGTATAGATAAATGGATGGATGAATAAGATAAATGGAATTGTACTATATTATGGAAATTCCAATTGTGTTAGCTAGTTTTTAGCTCTTTGGAAAAGAGGTATAGGTGGAAAAATGGAAAGAAACAATGACCTAGAGAAAATAAAGCAAATTAAACTATACCTCCATCAAATATAATCCGAACTGCGTTTATTTTTTATGATAACACTATTAATGCTGAAACATTGAATCCCAACACAATGGCATGTATTGCAATACTTGTACAGTATTATGCATTACTTTCTTATCCAGGGGCGGATCCAGGATCCTCTGAAGGGGGGAGGGGGCCAACCTCCAGATCCGGGTGGGCGTGGTTGCCTGTTTTATTAAAAATTGGTGCAAAAAATAAATTTTTTGGTTTCAAAAGGGGGGGGCCAGGGTCCGTCGGGCCCCCCGCCCCTTGGATCCACGCCTGCTTATCTGAATTGTATTGTACCAAAGATAATATTTGTATTCTATTATTGTACTGACAAGCAACAAAAAAAGTGACAAACACAAAATCAAATATACATATACTGTATTCAATCACCTTTTATTTAGAATTATACATTCATAATTTCTAATAAACTATGTTTTTAAAATATTTACTGTCTCAAAAATGTATAAAAATAGTTAATTTTACAATATAAAAGCCAATATAAATGACAATTATAATATTTATATATTACATATTACGACAGAAAAAATAAAACTGCTTGTATAAAAATATAATTTTAACAAAACAAAAATTACCAAATGCAAAATAATTAATTTACAATAATATATTTAAAATGATTAACTTAATTAAAATGTTAATATCAAGGTATTCATTTTGGAAAGTGATTGTAATTACATTAAAAAAACAACAAATGTACATCTTAACAAAACAAGTTATCAAATACTATATCATCAGTTTGTAATGTAATAACTAATAACTTAATTGGAATATTAATATCAAGGTATTTTAATTTAAGATATAATTGGAATTGTATTGCATCGAAGAAATATATATTCAATTAAATGTAGCAAATATATACATAATAAACATCTTAAAATAAGGTTTTAAAAGGGTTGTTTTGCCCAAACAGTACTGCAGTTTATTCAAATTTATTATTTTTCATGTTTAGGTATTAATGCTAACATTGTAATTTTTACGAAACAGTGTGCAATGAAATATATACACTGCGCAACAAAGTAAGTCAACAGAGAAACCTTGTGATTTATTTTAGGGCCAATCTTTTAAATTTTTGCCACAGTCAAAAATGTACCTATGTCCATTAACAAACTTTTCAACTCAAATTGATTTCACTTCAACTTTAATATCTATTAATAGCTATTAATAAGCCTTTAAGACGTATCACTAAGTTGTGTATTGAAGGTGACTTTGCTACCAGGCTTAAATCTCTTAATTTACCCGATATGGTTCAAAGAATGAAATTTCATAGTATAATTTTTGTT
>JAOTQE010054725.1:0-32852 GCA_025631205.1 Nesometra sesokonis
CAAAAATAGTGAAAGAGTGAGATTGACTGGAAAATAGTGAGACTTCTGCCAAAATAGTGAGACTTGGGAGCTCTGAAGCGGTAGGCGGTAGGAAGGTCCAAAAATCGGTAGCCGACCGCCAAAATCGGTAGGGTTGGCAGGTATGATGATGGTAAGATTGTGTACATTAATTACACTACAGTGGTGATATATGGTGATCAGGATGGGATATTCACCGAAAAAGGTGCGCACAAATAATGAAAACATTGTCATATGGGATAAGACTTAAAATTTTACTTTTGTTTGGCTAGTTTTTAAGATAGATTATTGTCTAGTCTATAAAGTGATATTCAAAGTTAGCCCAACCCATGGAACTAAAAATAAGCTAAGCCTCAGACTGCTGCACAACCAGGTACAACTAAAGTACCAGGCCAACAAGGAAGGGAAGGAACCTTTCTTCAGTGTAGGCACGGTCCAGGGGCTTGCTATTCTTAACACATCAATTATTTCTTAATTTCAATTATGGTTACCAGTTGTTTATTAACAACCCTCACTGCTTTTATATCTTAAGTGTACGGACAAGAACTTACCAGTTTGTTTCTACCAACTTCAAAGATATGTAAACAAGGTTACAACTGATGAATAAAGACAACTTATCAGCTCCAGATTCACAAAAAAAAGGCGCCACGTGTTTTTAGGGCCGACGACTTTTCCACACCGTTTATCATTACTTGTGTTGTGATGGTGTGGGTCACACATAGACACGCCAGAACCGCAAAATAACACGTGCAACTAATTATATTAATGGATAACGAAAACAATAATTAACTTACTTATTATTAAATGTGAATTCCACCACCTAGAGTAAGACAATTACTGTAATTGAGTTTCCCCTAACCTTACCGGTACGTATCCTTTCACTATCTTGTTTCAAAATGCATTAGACAAGACATCCAAGGTTTGTTTACAACCAGCTTGGAACGTTCTATTATTCAAAACGGGGATTGCAAAAATTAATTCAATTTTCTCATTCAGATTATTTAATTATGTTGAATAGATCACTGCATTTATTTTCTTTATATTCGTTGCAAATGTATTACCTTCTATAAAATAATAATTGTTTTAATATATAACATCGTATATACATCGGAGAATTAAATAGAGTTAACAGTGTTTTTATAATGGCAATGGACTATTCTGACCCGCTAAACAAACAATAACTTTTACAGTGTACAGTACTAATAATAATAGAAAATCAATAAATATTATTACTCTAGACTTTGAATTGAATTATATGTATCGAGCACAATGTGCATTCATGGCACAGATACTCAAACAAAACTGTGCTTAATCTGAGCCTCCGTGTGAGTTACGGTGATTACTGGTGTCCCGGTGGTCGGGAGACACGCAGGCATCTTTCACTTATATTAGAGGGATAATGATGAACCAGGGAACTCATGGACAAACGTAGCTTTGAGTGTCGCTTCCAATATCGGCATTCTATTGAGGTTGGTGTCCTGTTCAATCCCCGCACCCCATTATGGGAAAAACCTGTCTCCCCCTCCCCCTATTATTAGGTGCGCCGGTTAACTTGGTCGGCCCCTGTCTTTATTGTCGCACCATATCCCATCTTTCAAGATCTACGCTGATGCGTGTTATCAAAATACGATAGGACATTCTCCGTGAGTCTTCAGGAAATTACCTCCCTGATTATAGTGGCAAATAACAGGATATGATGATCGGATGATGATGATCGGATGATGATGATGATGATGATGATGATGACGACGACGACGACGACAATAATGATGATGGATAATGTCGTTGTTGTTGTTGATGATGCTGATGATGATGATGATGATGATGATAATTATGATGATGATGATGATGATGATGACGATGACGTTGATGATGATGATGATGATGATGATGGTGGTGGTGGTGGTGGTGGTGGTGGTGATCATGATGATGATGATGATGATGATGATGACGACGATGACGATGACGATGATGTTGATGATCACGATCATAATGACGACGATGATGATGATGATAATGATTGCGACGACACGACGACGATGAAGATGATGTTGTTGATTCGTCATCAAAATGTGAAGAAGAACATACAATAACAAAAGTAGGCATATTATTATTAATCAACGATAAATTATCTGGTGAATTATTTCAGCGATGTCATTTCCAGAAAAGTGTTTGTAAAATAAGAGATTTGTAAATGAAACAAATGAAAGGTTCGACTGTAGATGGAATTGTCAGGGGCGGATCCAGGATTTTTTTGAGGGTGGTTCGAATGTATGTAAAGATATGAAAATAAAAAGGGCGTCAATGGACCCTTCCCCTAGAAAACGTCTTTTCGAGATGCTCGCAAAATGTGCTTTCCCGAATTCTAAGGTGTCTGTTAATTACTTTTAAATTTTACACAAGGAATATATAATTTCAATGTTAATAACAAAAAGCCTCTTTTAGTCCAATTGAATAGTGGCAGTTCTTTTCGGGCGGGGGATCGTCGAACCCCCGAACCCCTACTGGATTCGCCCCCTGATTGTAACGCAACAAATAAGATTCAAGAATCGAGATTTATTTGCTATCTGAGCCAACAGGAGCTCTGGTAAACAAAATGTAAATAAATGTATATAAAATGTAAACGTTCACAATGCAGTGATTACTTCAGCTATCAACCAGGCCTATTAATATTCACCCTGGTAATTTTAATATCAGAAAGGGTCAGAGGGTGGGATCAAGGAGAGGCTATAGGATAGGTTTAAGGCAACAGAAAAGAATGAAGAAAGGAAATGAGACGTCCTACCTTGAAAAGGCAGGAAACCAATGAAGAAATTTCACGATATACGAATAGAAGAAGATCTTTGAGATGGAAGAAAACGGGTATAATGGTCAACAATAGATTCAATAAAATATAAATAAAATATAATACTTAACCGGCCGACCCCCCCCCCCCACTTCAGAAATTAAAAGTAAAGTAATATTATTATTATTAATATAATAAAGTTAATAATATAATATTATTAACATTGTCTGTTAACGAGAACAATCATAAGACAAGAATTGATCCCTTGGCACGCTCCTGAAAGCAACTTCCGGACAACTAAAGATCAATATTTCCCGGGGAGCATGCCCTGACCCCCCCCCCTAAAAAACTACCTCTCCCCCTCTTCCAAAATTCTGCATCCGCCCTGCATGCTATCTACTGAACTGAAACTGTGTATCTGAACTACTGCAGTAACTACAGCAGTATAATTTTGTAATGGTCCCTTAAGGGAAACTCCAGGATTCAGTGGATACAAGAGAACAATTAGTTGTGACCTGGCTAACATCAGGAAAATACTTTTCAAAGTGAGCCTTAAATCAAGAAAGCGGGTTTACTACTGTTCATGTTAAATAGGAAAACTACAGGTTCTGAAAAGGGTTGTGTGGAAAGACTGTATACAAATTCACATTGAACAATTCTAGTGTGAATTTGACTGGTCTTTCCATTTATGGCGCCAGCGGGGGGGGGGGCATCGTGGAAGGCTCCCCCCCCCCTCCTCATCGCAACCAAACCGGCAACCACGTCTACCCGGACCTCCTGAGTTGGCCCTCTGTCGGGGACCGTGGCCCCCGTCGGGAAAATCCTGGTGCTACCACTGACCACCCCCACCCCCACGAGGCTACGACCTGTCATTGGGTTGTATTTATGGTTAGATGACCTTAGAGACAATTAATCACACATATTTTACTCTCTACACTCTGTAGAAATCTAGGATGTTTCACAATCCAAATTGCTGTAAGAAGATCAATCAGGTAATATAATTAAATGTGGGATGTGGTCGACCTGGACCTACTGTACCGACGGCTACGTCCCTTGCTGCGCCATCACATGTTATTGCTAAGTTTGATATTTTTTTTCAAAAAAATTTAACATCCAGATGCGTGTAAATTAGAATTATGAAATTAAGGGTGTTGCCCGGGCAACTAGGGCAGCACCCCTGTGTCCGCCACTGGTATTAGCTCCACTTTTGGCTGTGACTCACATCGCTCCATGTTTTTGACAATATCATGATCGTCCAAATGTTGTCAAATGTTGTTATTTATGTCACAACCAGTAGAGGATTGGGGAGAAGAGAGAGTCTTCACAAGCTCAAGTCTCCCCCACCTTTAAAATTGACCCAAAATTTCACAGCGGCAAGATAATAAGCACCCCAAATGGCTAAGTTGGACCTGCGACCTGTTGTGAAAGCATTTTTTAAATTTGCTTTTCAAACCATAATCTGGATTTAAGCACCGATCCCCCCCCCCCCAACTAAAATCACAATCCTGGATCCGCCCCGACAACTAATTGATCTTTATATCAATAGGAATTATAATCCCGGAGTTCTCCTTTAAGTTGATGAAGACCGGACTTTAAAAAAGGCAGTCATTGACGAGGTTGTATACGACTTAAATTACTCGTATAATAAAAAGTGATTTACATTAAGCGGATAATTTCCGCATCTTCTACGAGATTAGAGGATTGGGTTCAATTAAACGCGGAATGAATAGTTTGACATCAACTATCTTCATGCAAAGAGTAAAAACCCACTCTTTGACGAGTGGCCTGAGGGACCACTCTAAAATGAAAATTCACTTCAAATGAGTAAGATCGCACACTCTTTTGCAGAAAACTCACTCGCACAAGGGTCGTCGATAAATACACCTTTAAGAGTGGTCACTCAGGTACGGAACGGACCATTGGTCATAAGGTCCAGTGGTCCCAGAGGAGGATCCAGCAGAGCTAGATAGAGGGATCCCGGTGCCATGTTTCACGTTTAATCCATGATATTGGTCTGTCTAGGGGTCTGGGGTCCTCACCAGGACAATTTTACAAAATAGATTCGTTTCCAGGTATCCAAGGGACAATTTTCACAAATAATTTATTGTAAAATATATGGTTTTTTAATTGAAATAATACTCTTCCAAGCCAAAGGAGAGGGGCCAGGGTCCGGTATCCCCCCGCGCACTTGGATCCGCGCCTGAGTCCGAAGGTCCATTGGTCCGAATCCATTGGTCCGAATGCCCATTGGTTCGAAGGTCCATTGGTGTGAAACTTTAAGATGGGAAAGAATACGATACTGTACCATATTATTTTCTTCGAACCAATGGACTTTCGGATCACTGGGGCCTTCGAACTAATGGTACTTTCTGACCAATGGAGGGTTGGCGGACCGTATTCTGAAGGTCAATTGGTCCAAAGGTACATTGTCCGAAGGTCCATTGACACTAAGGTTCATTAGTCCGAAGGTCCATTGGTCCAAAAGTCCATTGATCCGAAGGTCCATTGGTCCGAAGGTTCATTAGTCCGAAGGTCCATTGGTCCGAAGGTCTATTGGTCCGAAGGTTCATTAGTCCGAATGTCCATTGGTCCAAAAGTTTATTGGTCCGAAGGTTCATTAGTCCGAAGGTCCATTGGTCCGAATGTTCATTAGTCCGAAGGTCCATTGGTCCGAAGGCCCATTGGACCGAAGGCCCATTGGTGCTAAGACATGGCACAATACGATATGGTACCATATTATTTTCTTTCTTTTGGACCAATGGACCTTCGGAACAATGGACCTTCGGCTGGCTGGACATGCTGACCAATGGACCTTCGGACCAATGGATCGGACCAATGGACTGTCATCATGATCTAGGCAATAGTAATCACAAAAGTAAAACTATGTACAAATAAAACATGCAAACATTTTTACTACAGCTGGAAAGAAATACAGAATTATAGTTTTAGAATAAAACAGACAAAATCACGAAATTTCCGGACCCAAAAATCACAGCCCGACTGCACCAAGTCAGCAAAAGCCCGGTTAGTAAAACGTATTACGGGGCCAAGTCTTGGTTCAAGACGTTGATTCGCTTTAATTCGTAAAAGACGATTAAAATGCACCCATTGCGTTCCATAGTAGGAGGATCGCCATACCTTTCTGTATATTAACGACAAACCTCACACCACTAAAACTTCATCATCCACTGTGGCGCATTTCATTAAACACTTAAACTTGGAGCAAGTCTATACGGGGCCAAGTGTGTCATAAAACCGTCAAAACAAGTACTATTTTCTCGATGAGCTCCGACTCTGTGACATCCCTTATACCTCTAAAAATTAGCTTGTTGTCGATTGAATTTTTATATTAATTTATAAACAAGATTCCGAATATTCGTTATTTCTGTCTAAAACTCTGTTCAATTGTCAAGCGTTAACCGAGAGGGTAAAGTTTTGACTAGTAACCTACAATTACATTGACGCGCAGATTCAAGTCCCGTTGTGAACTGTATCTTTTTTCAAGTTTCGGATTGTACATTTTCTTTCTAAAGCACTGTTCTATTGTCGAGCGTTAATTAGGCGAGAGGGTAAGATATTGGCTTTGAAATGAAATTTACGCACAGCCAATTTCTCTTCACGACGACCATACAAAACATGCTTTTAAAAAAATCAAGCGCTTTCGATTTTTTCAGACCAACACCAAAAAATAATTAATCAAACGGGTTCGTATAGTGCTCCGTCGTGCTGGAAATACAAACGGACCGTCCAACCGACAGAATGAAGTATAGAGATGCTTAGACACATTAAAAATAACAACAACAAAAACATTAATCAACTTAACTCACCACTGAATGCACAGGTCAGGTGCATTCTGGTAGCCATAGTGATGATGATGCATCATTTAAAAAACCACATTATTGCAATGTCATTAACGAAATTCACGGTTGTCCATGGTAACCAAAAACCAAACTCATGAAGATGCATTTATTTTAAATGAATGGTATGAAAGCTGGCATTTTACATTTACTACTTGTAATTTTATTAGCATAATACAAACGAAGACAATTCAATTTCCAAATGTCTTCTTCTCATAAAATTCAATCATCTAAAATACAAGTAGGCCTAGGCTTATATTTACCATAGAAGTTCGAAAAACCCCGCTGTTAGAAACACCCCACCAACCCCTGTATCCACGGTACCCTTAACACTCCATGGGGACAACAGTAACATTCATTATCAGAGGATTGAAGGGTGGGGGGGGGGTGCTAAGAAGCCACCAGAATCTCATTTGTTTTAGTTGGTTGGTTTGAATGGAAAAAAAGCGTGTTTTATTTATTTTTCACTTTTCAAAAGTATATCATGGTACAAACTACCTTTTCTCATCGACATAGACCTAGTCCCATTTATAATATCATCGACACACTCCCCTAACTCACATTCCTGGATCGGTCCCTGATTACGAAGACTAACCGAATGATGACATTTGTATTTGAAAGAATAAAAGATACCGCAATAGACGAGGATCTGTGTGTTTAATTAGGAGGGGACGTGTTTTAGTTATCTCCATGAATTACTGTAGGCCTATTACCGAGATGAACTGGGGAGTGGTTACTATTTTCAAATACTTACATACACAACTGCTACTATAAAAGTAGACAGAAAGACAGTGCAGGCGGGGATCCAAGGGGCATACCTCCCTAATTTTGACTTGGCAGAATATTTGTTTGCACATTTTTGGCCTCTAAAAGTGCACCAGAGAGCATCTTTAGAGAACAATATTTTGTTATTGCCCTCTCCCACCCTGCAATACTAAAACCTTGGTGGGACCATTGACTCTCAGAGTAAAAGTTTTGAAAGCAAAAGTAAGTTTATTAAACATCACCGGAGCCTGGACACAGATGTAGGGACGTTTCCCCCAACACATTTCTGATCTCCAATTTTCGACAGAAAATCCAAATTGATTTAAATGAAATAGAAACTAACGACTATTTTTAAAAATTAACGTATACTTCAATTGATCTCACGTCTAGACACTAATTGTTAAAAAAAACATATTGGAGGGGGATATCCAACACCTGGCGCAGTCAATCTTTCTGTTTTCCCCACTTTAAAAATTGATCTGTGCCGATGCATCGGAGATTCAAACTTACGAAAGCTTGTTGTATTAGAGGGTTACTATCGGACGATTTACGATTTACAATAAATTAACGAACAGAGAAAACTCAAACATCAACACAATCAGTAGAATTTAATGATTTATAAGAGATTAAGTTCTAACTTCCTCTTAATTTAAAATAGGTCTCAATATAACATTGATTGATCATGTTGTTTGGCTACCAATGAATTAGCACGAAGTCGTAAATTGATATACTGTACATTGTACTGACGCGAATAAAAGCCCCGTTTGAAAAAGTAAAACTTTCGAATAAGCCCATTTGAATACGGTAAGCGGCCATCTAATTTGCGTTCCTCGATTTTTCAAGAAAATAAATTATACAGTAGAAAGAACCAGGCGCGGATCCAATGGGTGAGGTGGAAACACGGGGAACGCCCCCCCCCCCTCCTCCCCCGTCATCAACAAAAAAGATTAAAAGAGTAAGAATGTAAAGAGAAAAAAACGTTTCCCTCATACTTTTGAGTGGAAAACTTATTCGACTTTATAGTCCAAGATCTGTATGAGCGCCTAGATGTTTATTATTTTCGAAAATTTTCTATGGGAAGGGATCCTCCCCTTGCAAACCCACTCCTTGACGCAGTCAGTCTTGCTGTGCCCTTTTCACTATTAAATGGATCTGGTCTGTGTTCCCCACCCCTCTCTCCAACCCCTTTTAAAATTTCTGAATCAGCCCCTGATACCCTATTATTTTGAGACGGGCGTAATGTGATACGGTAATAATTCTATTATTCTAAATTTATTACTAAATCAGTAGGCGATAGGAGTGATCATGAAAAAAGGTAGACTACTAGGCCTACTGGTAGACCCAAGTTAATACTTAATTCAACAATAATTTAATTGGGAAAATACGTTGATACCTGTCGAGAAAGATGAATCGCACAATAATAACATGTAAGGAATTTGAAATTAAAATAACAAATTTTGTTTAATTAAAAAGGATTACATACATGCATACATACACTGAACAGAAACATTTTGGATTCATGATTATAATATGACATCACCAAGCTGCGTTAAATCAAACACGAATTCCAATTAAAATCAGGTTTTTTTTCGTTTCAGATCAAATCATTCGATTGTATAAATTGTGTTCGCCATATGCGTGAGTTGGAATACACATTTAAGTATAAGGAAGTTATCTTGGTGACAATGTGATAGCAGTTGAATAATCAATATATAATAATGGTAATTTGTCAACATCGCAAATTGAGTTATCCAACACATCCTTTTCTCCGAGTTCACGAAATTGATGCAGAATTTAATCTGCGACTAGTATTAATGAAGACTCATTTCACAGAGAAAAATTTCAATCAACGCGAAGAATGTATTTGAAACAGAATCTCCTGATTAATACTCGATAAAGTAAAGAACATTCGCTGCACATTCATTTTAAAATTCATTTGTATTTTGTCGATTTGACTTAAGAGTTTTAAGCGGTAAGTCGGTGGTTGCGCGTTCGACAACTTCAATTTCAATCATCATCATCACCAGAACCGTCACCGTCACCACCTCATCATCGTCATAATCATTATCATCATCATCATCACCACCATTATCACAATCATCATCGTCGTCGTCATCATCATAATCATCATCACCATCATCATCATCATCATCATCATTATCATCATCTTCATCATCATCATCATCATCATAATCACCACCACCACCACCACAGCATTTTCACAGATTTCAAGTACCTAGACTTTCTAAAATATGAATATATTCAGAAGAGAACAAAATATATAAATCACATCCTTTGCCGCCTGCTCCGTTTATGGGCTTAAATATGCAAATTAGGTTTCAAAATATAGATATAGATAAATATACCCATATATCGACAACCACTGGGTGTAGAGAGTTGATTTTCTTCTAAAATTTTCAGAAGACCTATATTTGTATTAGCTCCAATGGAACTTTTGTGCCGAAAATTGACCAAAATGCCATTTTTTACCTTTGACCTATCTTTCAGATTTTGTATAATTCCAAGACTACTATTGACAGACTTCGTTTTTAAGACTATCCAAATGATGAATATATCCATAAGACAAGATTTAGAAAAGACATCCCTAGCCACCTGCAGCTCTCATAACATGCAAATTGCCTTGCAAATTAGGGTGAGTTTATAGATACTAGAGTGTTGATTTTCCTTCTAAATTGTTCAAAATACCTATATTTCCATTTGCTCCAATGGAACTATTTGCCCAGAAATGATGAACGTCCGTTTTGACCTTTGATCTCATTTTCACTCTTTTTACATAATTATCAGATTTTATGTAACTCTAAAACTACTGTTGATAGAGATATCATTTTAGTTTCTAGGCTTTCCAAAACATAAATACATTCATAACAGTATAAAATACAGAATCACACACCAAGCCACCTGCTCTGTTTACACGCAAATTGGTTTAAATATGCAAAGGTAAATTTATAATGTACCAATAATTTGACAACCACTAGTTATAGAGTTGATTTTGTAAAAACAAATTGTTCGGAATGTCTAAAATAAATTGTATTTCTTGCAATTTAATGTTTTGGCTAAAGATGACTGTTATGCAGTTAAAAATTTTCACCTAAGTTTCGCAGGATTTACACAACCTCACTAATATTGCACATTATACTGTTGGTTTCTCGGTCATTGTAGTTCAAACTTCTTAAAAGATGTGACTAGAATTTAGAAATCATACACCCAAACAACTGTCCTGTTTGAATGGAAATTTCCGTAAATATGTAATTTAGGGATGAATGTATTTACCTTGATCCTAGGACTAGAGCATAGTGCTCGTTTGCCCCTCTTGAATAAATGATGAAAACTCTTCATTAATATATGGGCGAAGTTTTAAGTGGTGGCCAGACCAGCTCTTTTCCAACCCAGACTTTAATAAATTTAAAGATGGTGCACAGACAACTTTCTCCGGCAGAGAATTTCATTTATTGATGACTCTTACAGCAATTAACTTTTTTTTCTAATATCCAATCTCGGTTTGTTCGGTTTATATAATTTTGACCTGTTGTTTTAGTAGAGCTTAAAATGTTAAATATTGAATCAATGGAATCGATATTATGAATTACTTTATAAATCAGTACGTTTTCTTCTCTCTGCTAACGTTGGTAATTTCAAAACGTTAAGCCTGTTCACATAATCCTTTCCCTTCAGCTCATGTACCAAGCGAGTAGAACGTTGCTGAACATGCTCTAGCAAATCTGAATCTTTTTGATAACGAGGAGTCCAAGCAGGTCCACCATATTCCATAATAGGTCGAATCATTGATTTATATAAGCACATATAGCTCGCACTATCTACATGTTTAAACGCTCTGGTTGTCACGCCTAACCTCCTATTTGCTGCTCGCAACCTTTGAAGAATGGGCGGAAAATTTTAGCTTATCAACAACATAATAAATCAGTTTCCTCTGTAACAGCTTGTATAGTTACTTTTTAATCCATGTAGTAATTAAAAAGTGAGTTGTTAAATCGAAAGTGCATTATCTTACATTTAGTTAAGTTGAAGGGAAGCTGCCATTGACGAGACCATTGATAAAGAGCATCAATATCTGCTTTAAGAGTAGTATTGTGTACCAATAACCGACAAATTTTTCAGATTTGTATAAATTTTACTCCAATGGATCTCATCGACTAAATTACAGAAAAGATCCTTTGACTTTGGCATTTTCACAGGATTTAGATAGATTTCACAGATTTTGCAATGCTCCAGGACTACTGATGGTAGAGAGTTTCTAGATTTTCAATCTAAACGATATATTCAGAAAAGCATACAATTTAGAAATCACATAACTGACACCAGATCCATTTAAATGCAAATTGGCTTCAATGTGCAAAATAATTTATTGGTGCACTATAAATTGATTCCCTAATTTGCATATTTAAGGAAATGCATGTAGACAGAGCAGTTTGGTGATTCCTAACTTCTATTTTGTTATGAATATACTTGTCTTTTAGAAAGTCTAAAAACTAAAATGAATTCAGGCGTAAAAAGTAGACTAGGAGTTAAGCTTGGTTCCCACTAGGCGACGCGTCTGCGCTAACGCAAGTGATGTGATGTAAGGCTCTTCCACTATTCAGCATTCCGCCTTCTGCGCGCAAAGTTGAACCACCACCGCGGCTGGCACTGGAAGTTGTGTTACGTATGACGCTGAATAGTAGTGGTTCCCACTAGGCCGCAATATATTTGACGCGCGGTGTAGCTGCGCTCGACGTTAACGCGTCTAAATTGCTCTAGTGGGAACCAAGCCTTATGCAACACTAGTGGAAATTCTGTAAATCCTGTACAATGAGGTCAAATGTTAAAAAGGGCATATGCAGTCATTTTTTACCCAAAATGCTCCATTGCAGGAAATAATACAGAAGTTTTGAAAAATTTGTTAAGAAAATCAACTCTCTACAACTATTGGTTGCCGAGTTATACTTACTCTTATTATGTTCACTTCTAATTTGCATATTTAAGCCAATTGTCATGTTATCAGAGCAGGTGGCGTGAATTCTTTCCTTACGGTAAGTCTCTAACAACAGTAGTTTTGGTTTTATTAAAAAACTGTAAAATTCATATAAAAAATTAAAAAAATATGTCAAAGGCCAAAAACAGCATTTCCCCTAAAAGATCCTATTTGAGCTAACAAATACAGATATTTTGAAAAATTTGGAAGGAAAATGAACTCTATACCACCGATGGTTGCCGAGTTATTTGTACCCAATAAATTCACCCTTAATTTGCGTAAGCCAATTTCCATGTAAACAGAGCAGGTGGCTAGGGGTGTGATTTATATATCTTGTTCTCTTATGAATATATTCATCTTTTTGAAAGCCTACATACTAAAATGAACTCTCTACTAACAGTAGTCTTGGAGTTATACAAAATTTGTGAAATGTAAAAAGTGTGAAAATTTGGCATGAAAACGGCATTTCCAATCATAAAAATGGCATTTCCGGACATTTTGGGGCAAAACGTTTCATTGGAGTAAATAGAAATATACATACTCTGAACAGTTTGCATATGTTCACGCTGTGTGACAGAGGTTTGATCTGTGGAATTTCATCCCGTTATCACATATTTAAAACAAAAAACCCTTGTTTGCAATTTGTTTGACTTTAAATGCTAGATTGGCTAGTCTATAAAATAATATGCAATCTGCATACAATTACAGTTTAAGATTAAATAAAAATATAGGCAAAGAACGGGGTTTTTCTTGTTAAATTTGAAACACTGGTCACGCCCACTCGAAAGGGAATTTTGCGTTCCCTCTTTCACACGCCCCTGATCATCGTAACCGTCTTTATCCCGTCAATCATCACCACCATCACCATTGTTCTATCCATCACCACACAGATTATGCTATTTTGAATTGATATTTTAATTTTTAATGTGTTTTTAAATTGTGTTCATTACAACATGTAAAATATTCAATAAAGTAGGCCTATACGTAAAACAACGTAAAACTCGCTGGATGTTCAGTTCACAGGTAGGTATGTTTGTCACTGAAACAGTTGCATCTGACTTCGGTCTTCCCTTTGAAAAAGTAACACCCTCCAAATGTTGGTCTACCATGTTACATTACTATGAAGCTCTACCTAGAACTACAGAGAACTACCGTACCTAGTAACCAGGTAGTATATTTATTGATGTTGCTGATACCTTAAGGTCAATAAGTATTTGATTGTTAATTATGTAAGTTCTAATTAATCTATTAATGGCTGTATGTTCGTATGTACTACTATTTCTGATCATATTGTTACTGTAGTCTTCCTTGAGAGGAGAGCTGACCTTGTGATTTATGGGTTTGGGTTATAATGGTTTAGGCCTATTGTGTTTGTTTGGTAAACCTTTTACTACCTATATCTACCTTGTCACTACCATTATCTACCATGTTAACAGCGGGCCCGTTCGTACTGGTTGAAATTTACCGCTTATTCCTGCTGTGATGTCGTGTGCAGAAATTAACTCTTGCCTCTAGCTATAAAAATTTACAGGTAAACTCAGAGGTAATCCAATTACGCTCTACCTAAGGGGTAATATCAAATGTGGTTAGTAAACTCCATTGGGTATTTGTATGACCTTGATTACGTAATGCCGGCCCATCCATTTTAACTGTAAATATTACCAAAGTCTGAATGAACATTGTTCATGTTATTTTTTCGAAGAGTTCTTTTACCACTTATCAATATAGAAGTACTGTACCCATCATCATCACTATCATCATCTTAAGCTCGTCATTAAATAAATCTTCCACTACATTAACTGATTTAATCACATTTAATCAATTATTTCCTAGAAGTCTTACAGATATAACGGAGTCGTGAACAACAGATAATTGCATTATACGTTAACACCATAAACAATTACGCATTGATACTGGTGTGATAAATATTCAATTCCGCAACGCGTTTGAGACGAAACGTGAGCAAATGCCAATCGATAGCGAAGTTTCGTTTTTGTAATACGACATAAATGATTACACTCGACCTTCTCCTTTACAAATTTATCATTTACAAACCACATATTTGTGTTTTTTTTATGTATGCCTACATTGTTTTATATGTAAATACGCCATGGAAAAAGAATTTTTCAGTGTTTGAACATATACACGTTTATATTATCTTATCATAAATTTGTTTAAATTTATATATTTTTTATGTTGTTTTGTTGCTTGATACTGTGATGGTTATTGATAGCGTTTTTACTGTATCAAAAGGCAAATTTCTATTTTACTGCTGTCAAGGAGGTGTCCACTTACGAGAGGTACCAAATTCACTGATTAGATAGGAAGAACAAACGGGTCCGTTATGAGAGGTGTTCGCTTACGAGAAGTGTCCACACAGGGAGGTTCAACTGTAGCTCTATAAGTACAAGTCCGATTAATGCTGATGGTCGGAAAAGTTAGAAGGCGCTCGACTGTTTTTAAAGCATTTGTTTGTATAATCGTCTTGAAAAGGAATTGAATCCGTGCATACATTTCATTTAATGTTACAGGTCAAACGTCTTCCCGTTCGGGCCAACCAACGCTCGACAACATAACAAAGCTTTATAAGGAAACCATGGGAATCGGAAAAGTGGTAAAACATTGTATAGTCCACAACGGGACTCAAACTTAAGAAAGTATAATGCATACTCCAAGCAATGAGATACACGCCATCGTGACAAGATTCAATATTTCGACATAAATTATGTCATCATCAGGAATCAGGACTCAAACTTGTGCGTGAAGTTAATACGTCATTTCACGGTTTCAACTACGCATGTGCGTTACCAAGGTCAATTATTAAAACGACGCGCGGCTCCTATTGCAATGAATATGATTGCCGCGCGTCGTTTTATCACTTGACCTCAAATTGCACATGCGCAGATGAAACTGTGAAATGGGTTATTGCAGATTATAAGTCAAAAGTTTTACCCATTTGGCCAACTAACGCTAGAAAACAGAATAGAGTTTTGAAAGGTACGAAAATTTAGAAACTTGTACAAAAATGTATAAAAGATCGGTCGACAATAAGCTGAGTTTTAGAAAAAAAATAAGAATTAAAACAAATTTCATTTAGAAGAGCAGCTCATCGAGAGACGAGTACCTTTGTTAGAGGTGGATAATATTCCAAGTATTATGTAAATGGGTAAATTCAAAGTTACTTGAAACAGCTCTAAAATTGTCCACCAACATGTAAGTAATTCAGGGACTCGTTCAAATGCATCGTCAGAATCTCCTCAAAGCAAGGAGGAACCATGTTGGTGGTCCCGAGGTCTTCGGGTTAACAAGATACTATGAAAATTGTTTGTACAAGATAGTTAACATAAAACCATGAAGTATATTATAAAAAGTATAGTATTATTTATAAAACTCCACGACAATATAACTATTTAGAGATTTACATTAATTTGTACATAAAAATATTAAACATACAACTGCACAATAAAACACGTAACTACACAATAGAACACCGACTCTAAAATAGACACTAATTACATATACAGATAAATAATATATCATGCTTAAAAGGAAATTTACATTTTTAATTATAAAAGAACACTTTTGGTTGTCTGTCTTGAATCGGATCCAAAAACCATAGTCCATTGTGCTTTTCACTAACACACATTGTAGCTCTTGTCAATAATACGTTTTTTTTTTCATCTGTCCTGGACAAATCTTGGCCTACCTAATTTCCCCTAATATTAATTTTTCAATTAACAAAAAGCCATTGTAATCCCCATGTCATCTTACAATATTACCAAAAAAATGCAATTTCCTCTTCTTCAGGTTACTTTGTAAACATCTTTGGTTTCAAATCTTCTTGATACTTCTTCACTTGTTACCTTTTCCTTTTTTCTATTTCTATCAGAATACAGTATCGCATTGAGTACCAATCGGTCTTGCTTGTTACTATAAAAACTCAAGCGTAAAGGAAAAATGGATACATGAGAGGTTCAAGAGGCCCAGCGTAATATTAATACAAATCTTACCCAATATCATCTCTGTATATGAAAAAGGCTATGGCTCTTAAACTTCGTAAGATAATGAAAGACCCTACACATCCTATACATGATAATAAAATAGGAATTAGACTTTTGCCACCAAGATCTCTTCGCAGATATGGGAACTCATTTATCTCTAACAGCATCGATCTGTTTAATTCTGATGTACAACAAATGTCCTAAATTTTTCAATGCTAATTTTTCTCTTCAAAAAAATTTTTATAGATGTATTGTCACCTGAAAATGACAACAAATTGATTTTAAAAATAACTTGCTTATTTTGAAGAAATAAATTATTAGCATTCAACTCAAAATTAGAATAGTAAAAAAATATTTACCCCTACTTTTCAACAATATAATGCTTAAAAGTAGAAAAAAATTCATAAAAAGGCTGGAAGCCTCTAAAATGTTGGTAATTTTTTAGTGTAAAAATCTTAACAAAATTTTTAATACAGTAATTTCTATTCTAAAATAAATTCAAAATTAATGGTTATGACTTTTTGGTCATTTTTGAGTGACAATACATCGTCTTTGTGTTTATACAGTGATTTTCAACGCGGTACGGTAGCAAATTCTAAACGCTTTATGATATAACTGATGTATATATTTGTGCTGTTAAGAGCTTTAAAAAAATTAGAGTATTTATTGTACATGTAATGCAGATTTTTAATTGCTGGGTTTCATATTTTTTTCTCTGTGTATGTTTATTTATATGAACATTAACATTTATATAGCGCTTATTGATAAACTTGCAAGAAAACCACACAGTCAGTGGCGTCGCCAGGAATTCCCCGACAGCAGGGCAATTCCCCCGACAGGGGGAACGGGTCCCCCGACAGGGGGGCACGGGTCCCCCGACGAGTCCCCGGTTTTCAGTCTGACGAGCAAAAAAAAAGAAACACGTTATTTGCCGTGTTTTGCGTGCCATTTGGCCCGTTTTGGTGTTGGGGTTTCGTTTGTCTCTTGACATTACCCTACAAAGTCCCCGACGAAACAATTTTCCCCAGCCCCGTCACTGCACACAATCAATTTGATATTATTTATTATGCAGTATCAGTGCAGCATAGAAATAGCGAATGATTGGGCTAGTAAAACATGGGCTAGTGAAAGCAATAATTAACTACCGGTACCCAGTGGGCTAGTCACAAGATAAAGATAAATCATGAACTGCATTGACGCTAATCCGCTAATCGTTTTCATTACATTCAGTGGTTTGTCATTGACTTTTCAAAGTATGTATTTACCTTTTTGAGTGTTTTTGCTTAAGTTTCCTATCCAGGTGCAATACTATTAAACATGTATAAACCTGCAATTTTCAATATTGTATCTAATTGCTGCATGTAATCAAACATAAAATGGAATCATCCAAGGGCAATCCAAGCCATTTTTACTAATTTCTTCAATTTGTGTTTTTAATTATTTATGATTACACAAGCTTCATTGAATAAGTGATAGTTATGATTAAATATTTATGATGAAAGTGGTTAGGTATGTTATGATTGAATTTTTATAATTATTGTGGTTAGGTATAGTTTAAGATTGAATATACCTGGGTAGTTTATGATTGATGTTTAACCAAACAATCTTATTTGACTACAGCCCTGATGGATAACAACGATTTTTAATTCATGATTGATAACACACACATAAAAAAGGGATACAATAACATTTATCAAGTGAAGGTGCTATTTTGTCGGAGTCACATTAAAAACAATTTCATTCACTGTATAATAATCATAGATTTATTATTTACGGTTAGAGGTTGAACTCAACACTATGCATTCCCATGTACATCTGTAGTACTATCTTTTCTTCAGCCTTCATCACAAACATGTAAGTTAAATAATAACTGTTGATGATTGTATTTAAAAAAAAATCTTTTGTCATACAAATTTACATATATCACATACATTTTATGTAATCAATGTCTTTATATTTGGATTAAATTCACTTTCATTTACCGATAAATTTGAAACATGAAAGATTGGGGGCGCAATTTCGACGTAGCCTGGTAGAAACCAGAGCCATATCTATGGCTCTGGTAGCAACAAAGATTATAGAAAGCTTACGCCTGCTCCAACTCACCAGTATCAAATAATAAACACATTATGTTGTTCATTACCTAGAATTAAAACAGAGAGATCCAAAAAATTCATACTCAATTATGGGGCCTATAACTATTGGTAGTTTGTTCATTGCTGGCCACTCTCCTTTCTGTTATTGAATATGATGTTTATGTAAATGTAGGCCTATAATATAGTCGATTGGATGTCACATATGTAACATCCAATCGACAGACAATGTGGTTGCAATATAGATGATTTGATTTGATTTGATTTGGTCTTTGGTAGCAACAGCGTTTAGAATGTGTCGATTTGATTGGTTGGATTCCGGAATAGTAGGCACTTACATGAAACTGCACTTTGTGTTGAGGTTCGCCATCTAGTCGTTAAAATAATAATGATAATAATACATTATAATCCCTCCATGATTAATTTAAACATGATGTACTCCCGCTATCCCATTATTTATTAATAACAGTAGGCCTACTATAGTCCAGAAAATATGCACCTGGCATATGTAAAAAAAAGTTATTAAGGGGTACTTATTCTAAAGAGGCATTTTCAAATAATACTGTGATTTGTGGGACGGCTAATAGTTGAAATGGGGTGGGCAGTAGAACTGAGGTTGACTGAAAATGCAAATTGATGAATGAATTTTCATATGGCAGACTAATTAGATTGGTGAATGCTTGTTCAAAATCAAAGAGGCGCTTCTGCAAATTAGAAGGAACACTTACTGATGAAGGAATTATTCAAATAATCCCTTCTAATTTGAATAATCCCTTCTTAAAATGAGTAGGGTGACACTTATTAAAATCAGAAGGGATGATTATTAAAATTAGATGGGATGATTATTCAAATTAGAAGGGATGATTATTCAAATTAGAATGGTGTTTATTCAAATTAGGAGTGATGATTATTCAAATTAGAAGGGACATTATTCAAATTATAAAGGATGGTTATTCAAACTAGAAGGGACCATGATTCAAATTAAAAGAATGATTATTTAAATTAAAAGTGATGATTATTCAAATTATAAGGGACCATTATTCAAATTGGAAGAGATGATTATTCAAATTAGAAGGGATTATTCAAATTAGAAGGGATGCTTATTCAAATTAGAAAGGATGATTATTCATGTTAGATGGGACGATTATTCAAATAATAAGAATGATTATTCAAATTAGAAGGGATTATTATTTAAATTAGAAGGGATTTATTCAAATTAGAAGACATGATTATTCATGAAGGGATGATTATTCCAATTAGAAGGGATTATTATTCAAATTAGAAGAGATGATTATTCAAATTAGAAGGGATGATTATTCAAATTAGAAAGGAGATTATTCAAATTAGATGGGATGATTATTCAAATAAGAATGAATGATTATTCAAATTAGAAGGGATTACTATTCAAATTAGAAGGATTTATTCAAATTAGAAGAGATGATTATTCATGAAGAGATGATTATTCCAATTAGAAGGGGCACTTATTCATGAAGAAACATGAAAAAATGAATGTTACAAGCGTAGTGTCACTTAACTTATAGACCAAATTTAAAAGAAAGTACATAACACATTAAAGAAAAATACATAACAAATTAAGTAATCTTTATTCTAATATATGTACACCTAAGTTATAATAACACATTTTATTACAACAGTATACTCCACCAATTACATGTGGGACCTTAAAATGAAACAGGAAAACAACATGATTGTATATACTGTTTTGTTTTTATCAAAATAAATAATATCAAAATTCCATATAAAATAATATTGATTCTCAATTTGGAAAGATTGGGCTTGGGCAACCAAGATTTTTCCATTACGTGTACAATACCATTAGATTGTTTTGATCAATTTTACCATACATTTTCAAAGAATTGTAGGATAATTTTGAATTAACCACCTCACTGGTTTATCAAATTATATGTTTATAAAGGATAGGAATACACTGTACAGCTAAGCAATCAAGTGAAAACAATCCAATTATCCATTGTGATAAGACTTGACAAAACTTTGTAATGGGGGTGTACACCTAATCTCAGGCACTATATTGATTTAAAATCTTTGAATTCAACAACTATGACATTCTACACTAAATGAGAGCACATAAGTAGTATAACCACACCTCTGCGGGGACCGTGGTTCGTATTTAATAGGCCTGTGGGTTAATTTTGTTGTGTTTGGAAAATCCCTTGCAAGATTTTTTTTTGTGGTGTTGGAAATAATTGACATATATAGAGCATAGCTATACTTGTGGTATATGCGTGATAAAATCCTGTGCCTTTGTGTATACAGTGGATTTTGTTATCACTTGTAAATGGACATGTCAAAGCAAAATAGATGATCTTGTGAGTACAGTGAGTTTATTTATTTCTGGTCAAGGTCATTACCATGCCAAAACAGACTGAAACCCTCTGTTAGTTGTCATAGACAGGCCAGATTTTTACAACAGGGATAGAAATTATCATGCGACTAAAAATATATTAATATTTTGGTATTTACTATATTAATATATTTCCAAATATATTTTCAAAAACTAGGACACAACTAGATTACCAACAGTACATGTATGCTAAAATTAGCAACTATCAGCTGTTTGGAAAGTCATGTTATCCGATTTACAAACTATCATGACGTCAAAATCTCTCACTTCTTGAAGAATATGTGAAAAATTAAATACTATAAATCTATCTCTGCATTGTGTAAATAAAAAAGTTTATAATGTGCATTGATTCCTTGTGCAAATATAATATAAAAAAAAATTGTAGCAGCAGCACATCAGACAAGGTATACCACATGACAAAGTAATAATAATAATAATAAAAATATATTTATATAATGCTTATTGCCAAAGCCTCTAAGTGCTTCACAATTATTACCCCAGTCATTGAAACAAACACCTATGGAATACAATCCATTTCATAATGTTGCAGCTGTAATCAGCGCATATGGCATTTGTACCTCCCAGGTACCCATTTATAGTCCTGGATAGAGAGAGGCAACGTGGATAAATTGTCTTGCCTTGAAACACAAACAGCCGACCAGAGTGAGCCTCGAACCCCCGTCTTCATGATTGGAAATCCGAAACACATCTGCTGTGCCAACTGCTTCCACAAAGTATAATGCATTATCTAAGTATTGAAATACACACCTTCATGTTGGTGTTAAAAATGTCAACATTAGCTTCATTAAAAATATACCCATCACATGATTTATAATTAGAACTAATTAACAACTGTGGAACTTTCTAAAATTAAAATATAAAATATTCTATAAAAAACACTATAAATTATACTATACTGTATTGTAAATGATTCCCTCTGTTTATTATACTGTATACTCTTGTTACTTGCGATTTGGGAAAATTCACTTCATCCTAAATTTAATACAAACAGAATTAGAAAAGTGTTAATCTCAACAGCTATTAGGTTGTATAAAGGCCCTTTCACAATTGGCTCCCCACCTGTATACAGCATTTGCGATCATCAATTTTGGCCTTCCATATGACATATCACATTTTCCGTATGGCTAATCGTAAAAGTTCTGTGTGAATTTTTGACTCGAGAAAGTTGCAACTGGATCTGGTTCATGCATGGAATCAAGGTGCGATCGTTGCAACTAATCTTATGACCCCTGAATCGTGCGGGCATTAGTACAATTATCGTTCACCTTTGTCAGTAGATGCACAAGTGGTTCATGAATATTTTGGGTCATAAGATGCTCCGCACATTCAAATTTCCTTTTTGCAACAGCCGTACAATGTTGAACGATGGGCCATAAGGGTCCTGCACTGTCATTGGCAAATTTTATCCTTATCACGCATACCTTATCACAAATTTTGTGATAAGGTATTTTTCAAGTATATATATATACCTTGAATGCTTCATTTTCAGGGGCGGAAGAAAATTTTTTGAAAAGGGGGGACCGGAAGAGAGTAAAAGTTTTTAGGGGGTCCAGGGGCATGCTCACCGGGAAATTTTGCTCTTTAGTTGTCTGGAAATGGACTTAGGGGCATATTAAGGGATCAATTCTTGTTAAATATTTTCTTTTTATAGACATGCGCCCCCCCCCCCGAAATCTGCCCCGATTCTTGTTATACCCTGTATGCTGTCAACATTTTGTTGCAGAGATTTTCGTGATCTGCTTGCTGCTTGTTAAAAATGTTTTTTTGTCATGCTCTCAATCTCTACCTTTTGGTCATGCAACAATTGTGAAAGGGACTTAAGAGATATTCCAACCACTTTTATTTAATTAAGGGTCGCCCACTAATAGGCAGTTTTTTTTGCTAAGCACCACTCACAATTAATCGCCACAGTAATAATTTGAGAGCAATTATACATTGTCAAATGAAATGAAAACAAAATGAACAGCATTAAGTACAATGTATGTAGTTTTAATGGGATTTGTGTCATTTTTTAGACCTTCTTAAGCCTTTCTCTGTTTTTATTGGTCAAGAAGCTATTACTTGTTTGTTGTGCAGGTGTCCTTTAATTCCCTCCTGTGTAATGAGACATTAGTAGTTCTGAACCACACTTTGCCCTTTGAAGATATAACACCCTCAAACAAGGTGGGTCTACCATGTTAAACTACTAGAAAGATCTACCTAGAACGACAGAGAACTAGGTAGTATATATTTGTTGATGTTATTAATACCGTAAGCTCAATAAGTAATTGATTGTCATGGTTCTAATAAGTCTAAAGGTCCGTTAATGGGTTTATTTTCCTATTGTAGGGCATTGTTGACCATATCCTCAGTAGGCTCCCTTGGGAGGTTAATTGACAGATTTATGGGTCTTGGTTATAATGAGATAATATAGATAGGTAGCACGGTTGGTGTATGGTAGTTATTATAGTGTTAACCCTGTTAACTACCTATACCTACCTTGTCACTACCATTAACTACCATGTTAACAGAGTTATTTTTTTTCAAAGGGTGGTAACCTAACACTTAGTTTATCATGAATGGGTCACCTTAATAATTTTGTATTGAATTTTAGGTCTATGTCAAATTTTTACAGGAACAACTATCTCTCTACTACAACCTTGTTATCTTGACAATATTATATTTTTATCACATCGTAATAATTTTTTGATGAATACATAAAGATTACTCTTTCAAATCATCAAATTACACTTTGATCTCCTTTACTACAAATGACAAATTACTGCATTCAAAGTGTAAATCCAGTAAGCTTCTGGGTATGTATTATTTTTAAATAAGTTATCTTGGAAAATCAAGTAGTAGGATTTTAGGTCGTATTATTTAATAGCACTTAAGAGTTGTTATGCACAAAAAGTCTACTCTGAAGGGGAGTTATTTCATGGTGCCTAATTTTTTTTTGGACTGACATTGATTGCAATTTCTGGTACAGTATTTGGATGTCAAAAAATGAGAAATTTATTTATTTGATTAGTCGTCGTGATTATGTGAAATTTAGAAACAGACTTTTATTTACTTTGAATAAACTTGCACAAATTTACATATACAGTATTTCTATAATTGGAATTCAGTATTATGGATAGAAGTTTTGAAGTTCTGCTAAGCCCTATCAGATAAAAAAAAATATCAACTGTGAAATATATATATAAGTAGTGTTTATCATGAATTTGGATCAACATGGAGAAACTTTGGATTTACTTTACATATTTACTATTATGTTCACAGTTTAAACTTGTAGAGCTACAGTTGCTGCAGTAAGAATGAAATGATATAGGCTACAGCTGATGTCCTACATTATAAGAGCAATTAAAATCAAAATCGGGATACAGATGAAGAAGCAGAGAGAAGAAGCAAATTGTCGAGCACACACACACACACACACACAAACATCCCACACCAAACAGGGACACACATTGATTTAATGCCAACTGGGGACTACACAAAAGCAACAACCAATGATACCATACGTTTTTCATGTACAGGCTAACAATATTGTCTTAATGAGGGCAATTGGGGAGTAAACATTGAACGGTATAGAACGTATACAATGGATAGAAAACCAATCTTACACAATTTTCCTCAATGTTATGCCCAGAACCTGTAAACTGTAAATAACGTTCAAACATTAACAAAACACATTAAAACAATAGGCAATAGGAGAACCTCATTTTGGGCCATTTGCATTAATACTAAAATCAGGGATATACCCGTATCCCTAGTTCATGCTTGAGCATTCCATCAGATATTACCAACTGGTTCGCAAAACATGTGCATACCTGCCAACCCTACCGATTTTGGTGGTAGGTTACCGCTTTCTTGACCTTCTTACCGCCTACCGCTTTTGCATGGAAATCCTACCGTTTTTTGAAATTTAATAGCAAAATAAAAATGTACATAAGGGAAACTATGAAATCCACCGAAAAAAAAAACACAAAAACACGTATGGAACTGGTACCAAAATAAGCATTTTTAGCCATAAATTTACCGAATAGAAGAATTGGGGCGAAATGACCTTTTTTTTGTTTTTTGGTTTTTTGGTTTTCTTTGCTCATCGGAGTAAAGTGTGGTAAGACAAGAGGGCGCTGGTCCATTTTATTCATCCAACTTGTCGATGATTAGACGGCCTACCGCTTTCGAGGACGCAAATGTTGGCAGGTATGCATGTGCACACAACCAAAACACACACACAGCAGAGCCAACTTCATAGTCCTCTCTCAAACTTTGTTCGGTCTGAAAAAAAAAGCTTTATTATAATAAAGTTACTCAACCACTTATACATACTGAAAACCTGCCAACTGGACTCCTTCAGTCAAGATCGTCAACTCTTTTGTTGCACCATCACAAACATGCAAAAATTTTGGTGTTGAAATGGATTCTGCACTTACAATGTCTAATCAGATAAATAAAATCTGTAAAAGCGGGCTTCACTCAATTTGACGTATTTGCAGCATTCGCAAATATCTGAACTGTAAGTCAGCAGAGGTTCTTTTCCATGCATTTGTGTCATTAAGGCTGGATTGTTGCAATTTCTTGCTATACGACTTACCAGCTAAGTACATTCAAAAAATCCAACGAGTGCAGAATACCGCTGCCCGTCTATTCCCCCAAGTCCCTGCTCATCATCATATTACCCCTGTATTGAAACAACTCCATTGGCTTCCTGTTGAAAATTAAATTCAAGATTCTTCTTATCACTTTCAAAGCTTTGCATTTCTCTTATCTGAAATTCATCTCTGACCTTATTCATATATATTTTCCAAAACGGACTCTTAGGTCATCTGAAATGTCACTTCTTTCCCATTCTGTCCGTCCCTCAACACAATTTTATGGTAGCCGGTCTTACATCTGTGCCGCTGTAGCCTTATGGAATGACCTACCAACTGACATCCGACAGGCAAGCTCCATTAGCACCTTCAAACAGCTTCTAAAAACTCACCTTTTTAATTGACATTTTCTTAATTGTTTTTCTTATTTTTTATTTTTATTGTAAAACGCATTGAGGCTTTATGCAGAATGCGCTCTATCAAGCACTAAATATTAGGCCTACTATTGTTCTTATTATTATTTGCAGTGATTTAGCATGTTCTGGTAGACTACTTTTGGTGAAATCAAAAACCTTAAATTTTTTTTTCTTCTCAGAAAACATTTATGCTTAAGTGTACAATGAATCCTAATTGCTTTTGGTTTGTTTCCCAACTGGTTATAAAAACCGAAAGATACTGGTGTTGAAAAACATGGATTTCATGCTTCAACCAACACATTCACAGGGGAATGTATGAAGAAAGTCTATCTAATTTCTTCTCAGAAAACATTTATGCTTAAGTGTACAATTAATCCTAATTGCTTTGGTTTGTTTCCCAACTGGTTGTAAAAACCGAAAGATACTGGTGTTGAAAAACATGGATTTCATGCTTCAAACAAGACATTCATAGGGGACTGTATGAAGAAAATCTATCTAATGTGGCTATAAAGGTCACATAGACACTGCTAGCTTGAAATGGTATGGAAGATTAGAAAATAATAATTAATGAAGACTAGACCTATGTACACATTATTTATTAAACGCATTAGCACTTCTCCCCTTAATAAACTAATGTTATAGAACTGCTCTTTGGGCAGTTTTGAACAATTAACACCTCATCAACCTGGAGTGATTTGAAGGACGTTTGAACAATAATAGCCTACTGACCAATGAAGACAGTGAAAAGGTTTAAAGAAGATGTGAAACATCACACTACAATCCCATTAAATATGGCCTAACCCTTTGAAAAAAATAACACCCTCAAACAAGGTGGATCTACCATGTTAAATTACTAGGAAGGTCTACCTAGAACCACAGAGAACTACCTAGTAACTAGGTACTATATTTGTTGATGTTATTGATACCTCAAGCTCAATAAGTAATTCATTGTCATGGTGTCAGTTCTAATTAGACTAAAGGTCTATTAATGGCTGTATTTTCCTATTGTAGGGCATTGTTGACCATACCCTCAGTAGGCTCCCTTGAAAGGTTAATTGCGAGATTTACAGTTACAACTACCTATATCTACCTTGTCACCACCATTATCCACCATGTTAACAGTGTTATTTTTTTCAAAGAGAAGGCCTAACCTTAATTTATGGAGAGCTTGGCGGGCTAATGATAGTATTTATAAATAAATTGTGTAAGGTAACGTCATATGGCTGCAAAGGGCACGATGTGACCTTTAGGTAATTAAATGAGGCTAGTCATAGCAAAACCCCCAAGTTGTCACACAGGAAGTTATTGAAATATAAGTAAGTAAACAACAGGAAAGGTAAACAAATACAAATATTTTGTATTTATTAAACAATAACTATAAGTTATAGCTATAAATATCCAATGATATTTGATAATTAACACTTCATTTTAAAAGCTTATAAAAAGTGTAATGTGGTTTTAACCATAATTCAAATTTTTTTTTTTCAACTTGGTGGTTTTGCTGTCACATGCTTTAAATGTGAAATACCAAAGTCCTCTATTGTAGTGTATATGCACTATTAAACGCTTGTAATTATTAAGCGTTGGTCATGACTGAACAAAAAATGCCAGAATTAGTTGGTCTCAATTTGCAAATTTCAATCATTATTTATAAGGCAAAAAAAAACCAGTTTCTGTTCTGTGTAATGTCGGTCTACACACTGTGCATCAATGTTTTTTTTTTGTATACACAAAGTATATTTGAAGTATTACTGAATTTTCTGTACCATTTCTTAAAAAAAGAAGCAAAAAACATATCGCCGCATCAATTCTGGAAATTAGGTCTGACCAGAGTCCGGATATTTTTGTTTTTGTTTGGCCTAACCAAAATTTAATTTGCCAAAATATGTATAAGTTTATGAAATTCTAAGAAAAAGCTTGACATGAAAAATACTGCTGGAAGGTGTTGAATCTAGCATCATTTTCTTTGAGGGAAAGTACCTTCATTATCATTTAACATTATAAAAAGATGGCAATAATTTTGGCATATAGTCATGGCAAATCCGACCGGTAAAATATTCATAATATTCCTATGAATATTCATGATTGTAATCTGATGATTTAATTGAGTGTTATAGAAGATTAACTGTGCACTCCCTATCAATGTATATATTACTGTGCCAAAAGGAATAGCTTTCATTAAGGTCAACAGCTTCATTTCTTGTATTATTGTAAGTAGGTAAATTGGTAGGTAGTAGGTAGGTACGTACATAAGTAGGTAGGTAGGTAAGTAGGTAGATAAGTAAGTAGGAAGTAGGTAGGTAGGTAGGTAAAGTAAGTAGGTAGGTAAGTAGGTAGGTAGGTAAGTAAGTAGATAAGTAGGTAGGTAAGTAGGTAGGTAGGTACGTAAGTAGGTAGGTAAGTAGGTAGGTAGGTAAGTAGGTAGATAAGTAGGTAGGTAGGTAAGTAGGTAGGTAGGTAAAGTAAGTAAGTAGGTAGGTAAGTAGATAAGTAAGTAGGTAGGTAAGTAGGTAGGTAGGTTGATAGTTAGGTAGGTAAGGAAGTACATAGGTTAAGTAGGTAAGTAATTTGGTATCTAGGTAGGTAGATAGGTGGGTTGATAGGTAGATAGGGAAGTAGGTAGGTAGGTAGGTAAGTCGGTAAGTAGGTAGGTAGATAATTAGGTACGTAGGTCAGTAGTTAGGTTGGTTGGTAGGTAGGTAAGCAGTTAGGTAGGTTGGTAGGTAGGTGAGTAGGTATGTAAGTAGTTAGGTAGGTAGGTAGGTAAGTAGGTAGGTAGGTCTGTCGGTAGGTAAGTAGTTAGGTAGGTAGGTTAGTAGGTAGGTAATAGGTCGGTAGGTAGGCAAGTAGGTAGGTAGGTAAGTAGGTAGGTATAGGAATTAGGTAGGTAGGTAAGTAAGTAGGTATGTAGGTAAGTATGTAGGTAGTTAGGTAGATAGGTAGGTAGGTAGGTAGGTAGGTAGGTAAGACAAAAAGTAAGTCATTTTAGGAGGGTCAAATAATATCAAAATGACATTCAAAGGCATAGTTAAGAAAAATGGTAAATAACGTTTTTGTATTGAGCACACCAAATATGACAGAAATAGCACAAAAGTTTAATTTTGGCACAAAATTCCTGCTGGAATACATAGCTTCCTATATTAAAATGATCTTGTAGATTGCCTTCATTTTTTTCCATTTTAGAGAAAGATACACATTGCCTTTTAGAGAGCATGTTGACAGATTCATGTATTTCAGATAATTAAATTTTAATATCCAAGTAATTTTGAAAATTTTACATTTTTATACTTCACCTGTTCATCAGAGTTTTGATTTCCATTCTGAAAATGACCCACGTCTCCCAGAACCTTTCACAAATTTACCAGCACCTTCAATTGATTCACGATGAATAACTTTTTTACCTAGGATAGAGAAAATTGATAATAATCAAGATTGCTAACATTAGACATAAAAGAAGCTTTGTTTCCCTCCCCTTTTTAAAACATTAGGGTAGGGGCAGACAGTGGGTAGGTCCGTAAGATCTTAGAACCTCAATCGTGTTCTTGTTGTTGTTGTTGTTGGTGATGTTAGTGGTACTGTTGTGACCACAACCTTAAAACCATCCAACATTGTCAGTTTTGAATGGACATAATATTTTGTACACATAAATTAGACTCCATTTCCAACAAATATTTATCCCAATTTTTTTAAATTTACACCCCAGGGTGTCCCCTAGGCCCACAAAATAAAAACACACTTCACCAAGAAAGTATAAAATACGGCTAATTTTGTCAAATTCATGAGTGTCCCAGTCGGTTAAGACATCGTTTGACATGGCCGTTCTACAGAAGTGAACATCATGGGTTTGAATTTCACAACACAGTAAGGTCTGGCTATTTTGTTATTTGGCATTTTACTTTGGTTTTAAGACATTGTAATTTGTCAATACGCGTCTCGACGCGTATTTTAAATTTTCAAGTTACGTAACTTTCAACATTGACCTTAAGTTTATGCTCAGTAAATTCGATCTGTAAATGTCAACTGGTTGAGGAGATTTGGTAGATAATGTAAAACGCAAATTTGCGCGTAGATGATGTCACGCGAAACTTATCATGCTGAATAGGTTAGTACATATATTCCTCGTCAAGGGTTACCGTTACTGTAAATTTCATGTTAATAGGTATTGTAGAATTTGAGATAATCATCGAACAAAAAGTGACAGAAAGAAAGAAGAACAAAAAAGATCCGTTACAACAACAATAGCTGATCCGCTAATGTAGCGGATCAGCTAATAATATGGTTAAATATGAAAGACAGACTTCTTTATAGAGACGGCAGAGGACAGCAAACAGGTAGATAGTGTAGATCTGTGGACTGTTATTAATATTTGTAATTTCTGAAAGTCTAATGTAAAAAACATGAAGAATTTATTATCTGATTCATCTTTTATGATTATATTGTGAAATGTAGAAGTAGGATTGTTTTGTTAATTTTGAATAAATTTGTATAAACCTGCATAATTAATGAATTTCATAATTCTACATACAAGCTTGGAAGCCATGACTAGTCCTATCAGATAAAACAACAGGAATAAAAATCCATTAAAAATGTAAAAAGTAACATTTTACTTGAATTTTGAATAATATGCATAAACTTGCTACAATTAAAATATTTTGGAATTCTGTGTACAGTTTAAAAGCCCAACTAAGCCCACAAATAAAACAAGAATAATCAAACCCCTGTGAATTGTAGGAACAGTAGTGTTTTTTTGTGAAAATTCAATAATTGATCAATTTCAGATTTCTGTGTAGAGATTAGAAAGCCCTACCTATCTTCACCTTCTTAAGTGTCACAATCGCACTGGAAATTTCTTAGTAAAACTGTCTGACACGCTGGTTAGTTTTTCCATAATTAGTGCAGTGCGAACAGCACAGAATATTTACCTAACCATGGAGAAAAGGAAACTTACCCATGCTGCATGGTTAGTTTAACCGAGTCCCGCCTGCCCAGGAAAACCGACCAGGTTAGTTTCACCAAGCAGGAAAGTCCAATGCGAACAGTGCAACTTGGGTAACTTCCCAAGTCATATTACAGAATGGCCTTCATTGGTCAATTGGGTACTCCTGATGAGTTGTGACCTTGAGTAACATGGTTTATTTTACAAATTTTACCATAAATCCAAGTGTGAACAATGGTAAAATTCAACCATTTTAAATGTTACCAATTGTCTTAGTAAAATATCCCTTTTTAAATCCAGTGCGATTGCGGCTTTAGTCCTCTGTTGAACTTTGTTTGGTGGTGACAACTATGAACTTTCTTTGTTAGCCAAGTTTGGCCCTTGAAAAATTCTGATTACCTCACAGTCAACATACATCGTAATAAAAATCAATATGTAATCATGACAAAACAATGCATTTTTGTAAGATTTTCATGAAACATCTGTAATAAATCTAATTCAAAATGATTTTCAGAACAAAATGTTTGTTTCCCCATTGTTAAAACTTTGCTTTAATAATGAGCTAAGAGAAAAACAAATAAAAAAACTAAAATGTTAATCTTGAAATATTGGCTAGATTAAGTTTTAAGCCTTTGTTGTGACATCTTTGGCTGAAAAGTGTTTGAAAAGATTGTAAATGAGAAGGCTGACAAGACGTATTATTCAAATGGCTATATAGCATACCTGCCAACATGTGTACTCTCGAAAGCGGTAGACCGTTTCACCGTCGACGAGTTGGTTGAATACCAATGCCCCATCGCCTTCCCCTTACCGAAATTTTATTTGAGCAAAAAAAGGGTAATTTCGTCCCGATTGCCGCTATTGGGATTGAGTTGAAATTTGGTATTTTAGTGCCAAATAGTATTGAATCACTCAATACTATTTTGTTATTGGGTGCATTTTATAGTTTCCCTTATGTACTTTTTTATTTTCGATGTTAAATTTCAAAAAGTAGTAGGATTTCCATGCAAAAGCGGTTGGCTGTAGGAAGGCGAAAAAGCGGTAGCCTACTGCCCATACGATTACAAAATTATGCATGCATATAATGTCCATAAATATAAAAACAGTGGTCAGCAACTATTATTTTCTATTGTTGTGACGTTAGCAGTACTATTCTCTGTAGCCATGAAAATTTAAGTTGTCAGGTTGTGAGGTTGTATTTTGTTTCAATGTTTTTAAATTTTATGTTGTATTAATTATCCTAAAATACCCAAAGAGGCGCCATATGCAATTTTTATTAGTTGCAATTTTTTTTTCTGAAGGAAAAAGGGGGGATCGTTCGCACCCCCCGACCCCCCCTTGCAGGCGCCCACGTGAAAGATAATTATGAAAATAAAATGTTTTACTGAAGGAATATTTTTCCAAATTGTCGATATTGATGGATCAATCAGTATTTAAATCCGGTTAGGAAGAACATTTTCAGGAATCACAACATACAGTGTGTAATTTTAACAGTGTTTTAACTATGGCAATATAAGTTATTTGTTTTAACAATCATACTAACATTTTAACCTATTAAATTATTTTCATTGATTTTTAAAGTACCTTTTTTTAAACAATTTTATCTGTACAATTATGTTACCATTTACAGGGTTAGATTTCTCACTCATATTATTCTTTGTAAAAATAAGCCTATACTTGTTGTTTTATTTCATTTTACTAAAATAATGATACATTTAAAAAAAGTGTTTTAAACTATGTTACCTACAAAACTCAGGTCATCTACTTTAATATTATAAATTTACATCTTAAATTTGAACTTCTTGAATGTTATCATCATTTGCATCGTTTACATGATTACTTTTACTTAATTATGTTGTGATTGTTCTACTGTATTTTATCAGTACCTGCTTGTGTTCATGATTGTTCTTTAATTTTAAATTATACTAGCAATTACAAATTGTAAGTGATTGCTGCGAAGGAAATCCTAGAACATGCCCCCGGACCTCCCTAAAAAATTCATCCTCT
>JAOTQE010054726.1:0-20134 GCA_025631205.1 Nesometra sesokonis
ATAGAACGTTGAATTGTATGAAACATCATAAACTTTGATTTCTTAACATTAAGTGAAAGTTTATTTAACTTCAACCAATAACTAATTTTTTTAAGTTCAAAGTTTATTTCATTATTATTAGCTTGATTACATGTTCTAATAGTAGTTAAAAGTGTTGTGTCATCAGCATAAATAATTGTTTTAAAAAAAGAACTAACATTTGCAATGTCATTGATGTATATTATAAACATAAGGGGACCCAAAACTGATCCTTGCGGAACACCAGTAGTTATATTTAAAGTATCAGATTTAGTACCATTGAAATCTACATACTGTTTACGATTAGTTAAATAATTTTTCATAAGAAAGAAACCAAGATACAGCCCAAGGCGAGGAATAGCTACATCGAATACATTAAATATCACCTGAGCTTATACAAAATAGAGGTGTTAAAAGTAGAAATTAAGAAAGGGCTAGCACCGCAAACAGGTTAAAATTGACAAGTGTAAATGTATAGATTTTTACTGTTAATTTAATAACACTAATTATTAATGACTAAAAGTGGAGATTCAAACGTAGCGGTAAAAACTAACAACACATCAGGTCAAGACGGATGTAGTACATCCGAAATTACTCCTGAGGTACGTAAATACTTTAGAGTAGAAGTATTAATTATTATTTCATTTAATATTTAGTGATTCCTTGTTTCAAGTGTATTTTGAAAACGTAATATATCTATTGTTTATTGTAATAAATGCATTATATATAAATAAATTTAAAATACAATTATAAACTTACCCTTTGGGAAACCACCAGTACCCAACCCGTATATGTAAATACCATTCCTAGTGAGGCAGCAAACCCAATGGCAGTTACTAGGAAATTCAACCTTCATCGCAGAACATTCTAATGTGACTTCAAGCGCCCCACTAGCTACCTGCAATGAAAAATAAGATCATCCAGTATGGTTTTAGCAGGGAATTATATGTCAAATAACATTCTTGGGGAACTGTCAACCAGTCAAGCGCTCCTCTTCCAAAACTCAACTACTACTACTACTACTACTCTGTTGTTCGATACGGTACCCGTTTACTTGCTATGCCTTATTTGTTTCCAATATCTGATTCCTATTAGTTTCAGGTTTAGCAGACAGTTTTTCAGTAATGTATGTCAGCCATCGGTCGGTTGGTTGGTATGTCGGTCGGACAAACAAATGTATTTAGTTTTTTTTATTGTTTCTTTAATGAAAATTGTTCTCAGGATGGTGGTAGATTAAATGTCAAAATGATTCAAATTCACAATCCAATTGCGCACGTTTTATCAGTCTGATGATGATGGAATGAAAATCGTAACTGTCGACAAGGCCAGTACTGTAATTATGTGGATTGCCAATTTGAGAGATTTTCACATTTGCTGTTTCTTAATTTGAAAAGTTGAAGTTTAACATTCATACATCATGAAGTTCCTTGATTCCTTACCCTCCAAATTCGTAGTGTACCGTTTTCACTCACAGTCGCTAGATACTTTGCTAATGGTGAGAATTTGCATAACTTGACTGTTGACGTATGCTGTAAGGTCATTACCTCTGAGCTAACAGTTTGATTTTTTGTCAAATCAATCAAACAATTCACTACAAGAAAACAAAAATAATTTAAAGACACCTTATTAACTTAGCATGTTTATCATTATTGTTATTATTAAAGCATAGTTCGAAAAACTTTATCTTGTTTTTGTGAATTATGAAATGCTGATAGCATCAATGAAACCTTGTCTACATCTTACCAATATAATAGTTTAATTACTTTCGATTTTGACGGCTTAACATAGCAATGATGTAAATGAGGCATGCAGGTTATGCTGTAATTGTCATGCGCAGAATTTGGTTGTCGTTGCTGCACATGATCTTGGACAAAAGCAATTCAAACATGTTGCATACTCCTCCCTACTGAGCCGTATGTAGAGTCTATGGCTGAAATTACTGAAATCAGAGTCGTGAGTAGGGCCTAGAGCCTATGTATACGGCTCTGACCATGGAGTTATTTGAAATAATATAAATACTTATAAATAAATATAAAATAATTATAACTCCATGCAAATATACTGCATTCTCTTCCCTACTGGAATCAGAGCCGTATGTAGAGCCTGTATAGGCTACGGCTCTGACTGACATTCAAATATACTGCATTCTCTTCCCTACTTGAATCAGAGCCGTATGTAGAGCCTATGTACACGGCTCCAGTGGTGGTGCCAGCGGGGGGGCCGGGGGGCCAGGGCCCCCGTCGGGGAAGGCTGGCTCCCCCCCCGTCGGGGAAGATTGAACACTTTCGTCGGGGAAAAGAAAAATAAAAATATTGTATAAGTGACCCAAAAAATTGAAAATACACAAAAAACGGGCCAAAAAGGGGAAAATAACGTTTTTTTTTTTTTTTTTGCTCATCAAAACCAAACCGACAGCCACGCCCACCCGGACTTCTCTCCCTGTCGGGGACCATAGACGCCTGTCGGGGACCATGGCCCCCCCCGTCGGGGACCATGCCCCCCCCCTCATGGCGCCACCACTGCAGTGGCGGCGCCAGGAATTCCCCCAAAAGCAGGGCAAAACCCCCGACAGGGGGGCACGGGACCCCCGACAAGTTGGGCAAGTCTAAGTTTGAGGTGGGCGTGTCCCCTCGGTTTTCAGCCTGACGAGCAAAAAAAAACCTTATTTGCCGTTTTGGTTTTGGGGCTTCTGAGTGATGTTGCATTATTTGATAGCATAGTATCTCGACAGCATTGATACTTGAGCCACCAATGTTAATGTCTGGTGCAATGTATTGTGTACCTGGTGCTGTATGGAACAGTATTTCTGTTATGCTAATTTACAGACCAAAATTATGCAGAACTGATTACGACCTCTATGACTTTTGTAGATGCCTTAAGCATTGCAAGGTTAAATAAAAATCATGTGAGAAACCATACTTGAGGGGTCACGCATCCTTGCTTTTAACTCATTGTTTCGGCGAAACCGTGTGACATCTCTCCACAGAGAGCATACATCCTATCATGTCGTAATTTAGTTGTTGAAGAATTGTGATGGTTTGACTGAACAGTCAAATTTTGATAGTCGATACCAGAGATAGAGCTATTTACGTTTCTAAAAGCTTTGGTGAGGTATAAAAACATTTATACATTTTTATGTTGCTCTCTGTGCTTGTCTTTCACCTTCCTCGCTGAAAACACAATATCAGATGTATCTCGATTTGCTCTAAGCCCACATTTTGATTCGGTGAGGATGTCAGTGTATGAAATTATGCAGGAGACGATTATGTTTCATTCTTGTGAGGATTTTACCCGGCAATTGTCCGAAGACTTATTAACTCTACTGTTCCAAATATGCCTTTTGATCCATTTCCTTTCCAGATCCTCAGGGTCCCAGTGTCTTTTCTTGTTCCCATATTTTCTGGAAGAGAGATTTAGCCTCTTTTCCAGTTCTATTTCAACAACACCATATTTCTAAAGGGTCCAATTTGGTGATTTACACAGTTCGGTAGATTTTATAGCCTTCAGTACCTCTTCAAGGGATAGAGGCGGTGAAAGATTGTCTTTTACTGGCAGTTGTTTTACCTGGTCTAGAGATTCATTAGAGAAAATGAAGTCAACGTTGAGGAGCTCAGCAAAGTGCCCAGCTTTCTTTTATTTCATCGATATCGGTAACTCATTTCAATCAAATGTTCTGAGAGGGGAAAAGTCGTCGTTTGTAGACCGTAGACCAATGTCAACATTTCATAAAATAAATAAATAAATCGTTCTCATCAAACCAGTCTTGGCACTTTCGGTTTCTGATAACCGAAACATTGGCCGGGGTAGGGTTGTTGTAGACTAGCTCATACAACTGTTTCCACTCTTCTCCACGTCTGGGAGATGTCTCAAGAATACAGTTGAGTTATAACAGCCATGTCTGAGGCAGCACATGGATTCTTCAGGAATTTCACATTTAGTTTATGTTTGCAGTGGCAGAGATGTCAGTGTTTGTATCTTGGGTCCTGCATGGGTGTTGTCCGGTAGTTGGATTTGCAGACACAACATAGTAGGCCTATTTGTGATGATTAAATCTTGCCTTACACATGAAGGTCAAATTGGAGTTTTACCTAGAAGTAGACCAATAAGACATGTACAGACTCATAGGATTCAATAGTTTATGATCTATTTATTCACATTATACTCTACATTGTTCCTTTATAAAAACGACATTGAAAGTAAAAACACTGTATGCTACATAGTACTATATAAAATCTACCTGAATATAAGACGAGTTAAATGCATGGACGGAATGCTTCTTCATAAAATAATTAGCTCTTTATATTAACAGTGGTGGGAAGAATTGAAACACTGTGCAAGGAAGGTGGAAGAATATTGGGGTTTTAAATACTGAGGTAATACAAAAATACTCTACTACCACCAGGAATACTCACCGACATGAATCATGATGATGAAACCACTAATGTCGAAATATTGAATTGTTACATGATGACGTGGTGTATCTTATTGCTTGTGGAGTATGCATTGTATTTTATATGTACAATATAGATACTTGTTGTATTGTTTGCATTCATTTACTGAACTAATAACTAAACCTAATGTCATAAACTGGAAAATAATAATGTCAACACAAGTTATGTCATCATCATTATCATCACTAATCATTTTATAACTGAAATAGTTAAGCCCAGTAAAGGTCTGGGATTCATAAATTTGATCCATAATAGTCTAAATAGGTCTAAAATGTACCCCTGTTGCCCTCCTACTCTGCCCCATAGAGATCAATTCTATTAATTTAGCCCAAATATTAATTTACAAAATAGTCTTATACTCGTATCCAACTCCAAATATCGGTTTGGATCATGCATCACAACAAAACCACATGTAGGGTTAATGTTATTTTTAGCTTCAACTACGCTACAATTAAAACAGGGGTGGGTATTTGTTTAGACCTTATGTACCTAACAATATGATATTAATAATAAGTTACCATAATATATAAACACAAATATTACATATAATTTAAGGCCACTTTGTTTACATAACTACTGAAACGCTACTGTATACCAAACGGACTTAACCATGATTAATAATACTATATTACAATACTATATCAGAACATAACAAATTATGACTAATGCAGTAGGAAGGCATGCCGATTACTTGATACACTAACATAAATCCATGGAATAAAATGTTCATAATTGTGGCACTGTTAGTTGGTCATTAGGAATTCTGACAATACCATATTGGAATATAATAATTTAATACTGTACTAATGTAACAGGAAGGTAATTAATCAAATACCCAGAACATTATCTAAATTATACACAAATATAGATCCATAAAATTTATAGTGTACTACAAACATTTTCATAATTTTAGCATTGTTAGATTGTAATTAGTGACTAAGGATCTTATATTACCACCATATCAGAATACAATACTTTAATACTGTATTTAGGGGGAAGATTGCGGGGGGGGGGGGGGATGTGCTTCTCCATTGGAAAAACATAGCTGTTCTACCACCTTTATATTGTATGCAGTATACACATACATAAATGTATAAAATTATGCTATGAACATTTTCATAATCGTGGCACTGTTAAGTTGTGATTAGTGGTTCATAACTCTGAAATTACTTATCAGAAAGAATAAAATACTATACTATTATAATAGGAATGTATTTACTCATGTTTCCCAAAGCAAAGTTTAAATTATACACATAATCCATACAATTTATACTAACAAAAATTTAAATTGTGGCACTGTTGGGTGATATTACAATCAGAATATAATACTCTAATACTGTACTTAGGGGGAAGATTTGGGGGTGGGGGGACGTGCTCCACCATTGACAAAACATAGCTGTGCCCCCACTTTACATTAGGGGGTAGGGCTGGTCTAAAAGTGATGGCAAAAATAAACAATAAACAAATATGGGCACAAAACACAGTAAATGGCCAACAAAATGTTTTTTGTTTTTGTCTGTGAAAATCAAAACCACAGAATATGTCCACTCGGGTTTGGGAAAGGCGACCCTGGATCTGACATTGGTACTTATGTAATAAGAATGTATTTAATCATGTTGCTCAAAACAATATTTAAATTATACAAAAAATATTATTCCATATTATTTCTACTATGAAATGTTCATACTTGTTACACTGTTAGGTTGTGATTAGGAATTCTGATATTACCATATCAGAATATAACATTTTAATACTGTACTAATGTAATAGGAAGGTATTTAATCATTTTACCCAGAACACTAAATTATACACAAATATAATCCATACAATTTATACTATGCAAATTGCTTAAATTGTGTCGCTGTTAGATTGTGATTGAAAATTCTGATATGTATTACCATATTGGAATATAATACTTTAAGACTGTACTAATGTAATAGGAAGGAATTAATTATGTTACTCAGAACATCATTTAAATTATACACAAATATTAATCTATACAATTTATACTATGAAATATCCATACCTGTGCCACAGCTAGGTTGTGGTTAAGAATTATGATATTACATTATCAAGATATAATAATTTAGTACTGTACTAATGTAATAGGAAGGAATTTAATCGTGTTGCCCAAAACCTTGTTTAAAATATACACAAATATAAATCCATAAAATTTATACTATGAACATTGTTTTAAATTGTGGCACTGTTAGTTTGTGATTAAGAATTCTGATATATGGGGTGGATCCAGGATCTCGTGAAAAAGGTTGTATTTCGATTATCTTAAGCTGTAGGTTTATGCAGTTTGCATGCATTCTATAATTTAATGAACATTTTAGAGGTGGTGCAATTTTGACAATATAGCAAGGGAGCGCACTGGATGGGCCCTCCCCCACCCTCTAAATCCGCCCCTGGATATGCATTATCATATTGGATTATATTAATACTGTAACAGGAAGAAATTTAATTATTTTACCCATACCATTATTTAAATTGTAGACAAATATATATCCCTATACCTTATACTATGAACAATTTGCATCAATTTCTTTCAATAGTTATTTATATACTATAAACATAAATATTTAGTTTGTACATTACCTTATATATAAATATATCTAGTGTAAATTGAGTGCATATATATACTGTACATAATAACAATATCAAACCTTACACATATATATTAAAATTACCACCAAAAGAACCACAATGGAAACAAGCTTCGGACTTAATAGGTTATACTTAGTACATCACACTGAAAATATATAAAAATATATCACTTGAAAATGACCAAAAAATTAAATACGAAATTAATTTCCTTACTATAACATTAAATTTAAAATCTTTAAAACAAAAACAGTTATAAGTTGTTTTCTTTTTCACAATGAAGAATGATAAACATGGTTTTCCAGAATTTTAAAGGTCTTTATTATTTTTAATTAGCATTCAGAAGTCCAAAATTAGCAATAAACATTTTTTAATTACCTATTTTCAAGGTTGCAACTTATATTTCTTGATAATAAGAATGTATTTTTAAATACATGTTTTGTCATTTTCTAGTGACAATACATCTTTAATGCATTCTAGTAAATCCACTTTTTAATTAAAATCTATAAAATCTAACTACAAATATTGCAGTCACCCCTTTCAATAAAAAATATAAAAATAGACAAAATAATTTTCTAGATTCTAAATTTGATATTCACATACATTTTATACATTTCATATTTTAAATTACACTCAATTATTTCCCAAAAACGGATGATTTTGTGCATAGATTTATGTATATATTGTTACTTATTGATTTCATTGGCCATCTTAAAAAAAACCAAACAATTAAACCTCTAAGAATATGTTATGGTACCTAATACTCAGTCCAGTATACCAAATGTCATTTGACAGAAAAATTTGTACATACCCATATACGGTAAGAACATGTCCAATTAAGGTCATGATGACATCACAAAATTATAATTTTTCTAAGTAAAAAACAATTTTATGTTCAATGTTCACTATATTTCCACAAAACTCATGATACAGTAAATATATTGAATTAAATTTAAATAGTTTATATGAAAGTAAAATTGTGGTGGAGACTATAAGTTGATTGGGATTTTCCAATATGCTGTAAGTTATAGCCATCTTTAGATAATAATTCTAGTGGTATTTTAAATCTACATTAAGAACAAAAGAATACAAAAAATTATATATAAAATAAATAAAGTGAAAGTATAACAAGTGAATAAAGAATATTATTTTGAATTAAAATAAAACGAATAACACTATTAATTACATTAATTACTATTAATAATATAACAACAATAATTTATAGTCTGAACTGAGCTTTAAGAGGAAGTATGAAAAAATAACTTTAAAATTTTTTTTACAATTGTAACACACAGACAATTGCCTGAAAATAAGTGGACTGATTTATCTTGAGTAAACAGGATGGAAGATAAATTATTTTGGAAAGTAAGATTAACTGTAGAAATTTACATCATGAGTATACAAATAAGAATGTTCAATTCCATCAGTTTACGGTCTTCATTTCTTTGACCAACGTTAATGACAGATTCCAATAACTGTTGATCTAGTTCAAAAATTTCTCTACTGCTTTTACATATATTCAAGGAGTTCCCTCTACTCCATGAATTGTATAGTTAACACATTTCTATATTAATTTTATAGTTATCTACAAAGGAGTCTCCTAATTAACAGTGCTGCTCAGTTCACAATTTTCTGTACTACCTTTGCATATCTATGAAGTACTATAGTCCCCTAACTGTGTTGCTCTTGTTCACAAATGTCTATACTACCTTTGCAGACATCTATAAAGTTGTTACCTCACTATTCTGTTCTAACTTTACATATATCTATGAAATAGAGCCCTCGTTTTACTGGTCTAATTCACAGATTTCTCTATTACCTTTCTATACAGCTACAAAGCAGTTTTATCTGTGTACTGCTCTACTATACCTTTACATAATCTATGAGGAAGATTTCTCAGTGTGCTGTTCTGCAAGATTCCTCTCATTTTACTGGTTGAATTCGCTGATTCCTCTATTACATTTACATACATCTATAAAGTTGTCTTCTCAGTGTGCTGTTTTACAACTGTATATCTTTATATCTACGAATTAGATTTCTCAGTGTGCTGCTCGACTACATTTACATATATCTATGAAACAGTGCCCTCCTTGTACTGGTCTAGTTCTTTCTGCAACCATTCAGGTGTTTCAATTCCAAGAGCTTCTAGTAGTTCATAATAAGAGAATGTAAATGCTCTTGTCATTTCCTGCGAGTGGGCCAATATATTGGATTCTGATTGCAGCATTCTGTTAAACTGTAGACGCAATTCTAACTCTCTCTGTTCTTTCAATTTGAGTATCATCAGTCTTTCGGCTTCTTCCTGAGCTTTCCGTGCTTCTTCTTCTCGTCTTAGACGTTCTTGTTCTTCTCGTTCTCTTCGCAAACGTTCCTCTTCTTGTTTTTTCTTCTCATATTCTAGTCTTTCTTCTTCCGCCATTGCTTCTAACATTTCCTGTTCTGCTTTTCTTCTTTCTTCCTCTTCTTTTCTTTTTATTTCTTCTTCCTCTGCAAAATCGGAAAAATAAAATTTAAATGGCAACCATAAAGAAAAACAAATTTTTGATATCTTGAAATGAAGATTATAAGAGGCATCAATATTAGAATTATTTCTTACCTTTCCTTTTGAGCTCTTCAGCTCTTTTCTTTCTTGCCATCTCTTCCATTTTCTTCTGTCGTTCTTCCTTCTGCTTCTTTTCTCTTTCAAGTGCTAACTCTGCCTGTCTTTTCTTTGCTAAGAGAGCTGCTTCTTGCCTTTGCTTTTCCTCAATTTCTCTTTCTTTGCGTAATCTGTAAAAGTAAAGCAAAATGTAAAAGAAAATTTTAATATAATATTTAATAATAATATTTAGACATTTATATTGCGCCAATTCGAATTTAAATTGAATCATGAAAGGCGCAGTGGACTAGATGTTGCACAATCAGTAACTTGCTACTCCCCTAAGGGTCACGTCATGTCCTTTGCAGCTACTACAGTATATTAGCGCACATCCTTCTGTCCATGGCAGGGCTTACGTATGGACCAGTACACTGGGGTATCTCCCTACTCGTCTCGAAAGATGTACTGGGTTCTTTATAGTGCACAAGAGTCATTATGTACACTGGGCATACGGTTTATAGTCCTTATCCGAGAAGACTTGTTCCACCACCAGAACCATGGTGCAAGCGGGCCTCAAACCTGTGCTGTTATTTATGCATGGTTCACGGTTTCCCTGCTTTAACTGCTCGGCCATACAACTCAAAAAAGCTTTTTATTATTAATTATATCTTATATTGTCCAGCACATGACATTCAGCAACTGAAACCTGTTTTCTTGTCAATTATTAATCCCCAAAACAGCATTTTAGATAGTTACTCCAAAAAAGGGACTATTTTCACAATGATTGGCATGAAAAGTGGTTGCTTTCAAAGTTATTCCTGACATTAAAAAAGTTAACAATCAGGATCTTTTCAGTTAAACTCAATGACTTTGTTAATGATCATAGGGTGCTTGTGAGACAATACCGCCTATGGTAAAAATTTACAGGAGGACTTGGGCCTAGAAATAAATCACACATTTTGTTCATTTGTTACATTTTTGGAAGTTGTAAATTGCTTCAGAACAGAACAATTATCTAGCTAATACAATATATAAAATTGTAGTCGGAAATCTTGGCAATCTTAATTTGTTGAGAAGGCAAAGGAACTTCATTGTTCACAGTGTAGTTTGCGGAAAATTAGTGATCCAGCATGATTTGAATTTTATTTTTAAATTTTACAACTTTTTTATAATGATTCTAAACAGCATTTCAGATCATTGTTTGTGGAATAACAATTGACAAGAAAAGCTTTACACTCATTTTCTAATGCACCAAAAAATGAGCTGTCAATATCTAAGAAAACATGCTTCACTGCCTATAGCCTCTAAAAACCAGCAACAATAATAGACAAAATAATTTGAGTATTTTAATAGATATGATATATTTATCATATAAATATTTTGTCTCTTAGTATTGTAAAAATTATAAATACTGTAAAACAAGAAACTTTCGCATGGATAAATCTTTTGTGGATTCTGTAAAGTTTTAATAAAATATCGACAAACTTTTCAACATTATAAAATTGTGCTTGTTGTCCACATTACGGTGGAAATTTTGACAAAATGGCTTCATATACACCAATTATTTTTGTTCTATGAATTAAACAACATCAATTGTAATTAGTTATTTTTAAATGCGTGGACGTTTGTTGTTGCGAAAATGACTGACATATGTGATTTGTGAAAAATTCATGCCACAAAAGTTTCTGGTTTACAGTATGCTTTGTGATTGAAATGAAACTTTTTTTTTAAATGCTATGCGTCATAGCGGGTTTAAAAACAGGTCAACCAGAACCTATTACAGCTGTAGATATGTGTTGGATCATTTATTGTCACTGTAAGTGGATCAGTTAAGTTACATAAACAAAATCCATCCCATTATCTGATTTAAATTGTTATTGGTTGTCAAGGAAACATGCCATTTAAAGTTCAATAAACTCAGAAATTGTACCATTTTTTTTCATTTAAGCATTCATTGATAGAATATGTAAATGTTTTTGAAAACAAACTTTAAATATTGGAAAGACTAATAATTGTTGGTCTTTATACAACTGCGTAAACAATGAACATTTCAAAATATTGAAGTGAAAGAGTTATTGACCTTATTTCCTCTTCTTTTCTTTGTCTTTCTTCTTCAAATTCTCTCTTCAGTTGTTCACGCCTTTCTAATTCTTCTTGTGATTTTCTTTTAGCTTCCTCACGTTTCCTCCTTTTCCGTTCAACCTCCTGTTTTCTTCGTTCTGCTTCAGCTGCACGCTTAGCTTGTTTTGCTTGACTGCGTGATATGCTCTGTATGCTCTGAATGCTTTGAGGACCCTGGATAGTTGAGTCCTACATTCAATAAAAATCAAATTAAAACATTAATTAGGTATAATTGATTAATACTACTGTACAGTGTATAATTGGAAAATGAAGCATACATACTAATCTACAAGCTTGATCAATTTATCATGTGAAACATGTTCTCATAACCTAAACAGCTATGATGAGAAGCCCCTCAAATTTTATGAAACCACTTATCTGTGAAATTTTTAATCAACTGATTAATCAGATGAGTACTTATAAAGCTCCTTCTTTAGTGCAAAAATGTATAAAATTAAAGATTGTCTAAAGCGGTCTTTAGAAGCAACACACACCAATACAGCAAATATCAATCCTTATAATCCTAGTTTTTTAGTACTTGTCACGAGTGTGAAAAAAATCATCCGAGAATCGTTCATGTTAATTTATTTTAACACTATCCAAAGCATTTCAAGTGAATATAGTGAATATGACAGAAAAATGATTGTTTGAAACATTTAAATTGAGTAAAAAAAAAATTGGATTTTTTATGGGCCTTATATTATTAGTTGTATTATGTATATTTTAACATATTCCATACATCATATCTTATTTTATCATTTTATTGTACTTAGCTCTACAAACAATTTTTATGTTGCCCAGGGACAGCATTCTTGGAAATTTGGGTCAGTTGGTCGGAAAATATTTTGTTCATTATGTGTACATTACAGAGTTTGATCAATTTTACCTTACATTTTCAAAAAAATGTGGGGTAATATTAAATTAAACACCTCACTAACTTATCACATTAAATGTGTATAAAGAATACGAATATACTGTACAGATAAGTGATCAAGTGTAAACTAGTCCAATTAGTGATAAGACTTGACAAACTTCCTAATGGAGATGTACACGTAATTTCAGTGGATGATATTTTAAATTATAATTTAATAATTGAATATTGCAACATTTTACATTAATCAGGATGAGCAAGCAAGTGTAAACTAATCAAATTATCCCATGTGATAAGACTTGACAAAATGTTCTAATGGGGATGTACACCTAATAGTTTCAGTAGACACCTGTGTCTGTATTTACAAACTTCTTTATTTAGATATTGAGAAAACTGAAGTATTTCTTGCAATTTTCAGGATAAGATTATGTATTTCTTACAAGTTTCTGCATAACTGTATGTGTTTTAGTCAAAAAATTGGGGACAATTGAAATAAAAAAGGCCAATGCTGATTTCTTTTTAAATTTTGGGTCAGTCAGGCTTGCATAACATACAGTTTTTTTATTCCTAATAGTTGCAATGTAATGTAAGTGATGGCAATTGCCTTATTATTCATATAGATTAATTTGTGCAATTTTAATAACATTTTAATAGTCTCTGGAAAAAAGTCCATTATACTTTAAAATTGTGTTAAATTATGATGAATAAAATTGAATTGTGAATGACAGGATTGATTATACATATCACAGCCGGAGCATGATTTTTAGGATTAAATTTCAGATTTTAATCATGACTGCAAACAATTACCTGTATAATTATAATTTACCAACGTCATATATAATTACTAAAGTTCATTTCTGATTTATTGTAATCAACACTTCAAGGCTCTTCTGTGTGTTCTTTTACTTTTACCTTAATTAATCTTGATTTTAAAATTAAGAAATTTTGTATACTAATAGTTAAAGGTCAAATTAGAGTATGAGATGGTGTGATGAAATAGAAAATATAGCATGTTAAAAACACAACACGAAATAAAAAGTTTTTTTTTTATGATGGCATAATTAATATCTCATTAAGTATCTCATTGTTTGGAGTGTACAGTACCATCTTTTTACCTGAAGTGAAGTTGATTTGTGGACATTTTGGATTTTAAAGACATGCGTCTCAAACATCTAGAGAATAATTGTTTTTAAGGTATTTCTGTCTCATGAAGATCACGTCTGTGATTATAATATACTGGATAGATTAAACAATCATGACGTCAATTGCTAGCCAAGAGTGGTTAGACAACTAAAGTTGTTTGTAGCTCAGTTGTTTAGATGGTTGTTTTATTACTTCAAGATCATGGGTTCAAGTCCTATAATAGTAGTATTTTAGGTTCATTCATTTATTTATTTATTTCGTGTCACATCAAATAATGAGTTGTCTTGCCACTTTCAGGATGAGAACTATGTCATGTTTTCTAATGCAAATCTCATTATGAGACTTGGAGTGGCACTGTTAGGTCCTATGTAAGAACCTAGTGTGCAGCCAGCTTCGAACGCAGCACCTCGGTGTTGGAAGAAAAGCATATTAATCACCAGGCTACAGTAACACTCCTTGTGATTATTTGCCTTTAAATGGTCTAAAACTACTCAACCTGCAAACAACTTAGATAGAACATCTTGTCTGGTATTCTCAGAAGTTAGTCCCAGGCTAATTATACAACATCAATAGTTGGTCATGAACTACCCAAAAACTTGCCTCATCATAGGCGGTGGAACGTTTTTGGATGGGGGGAGAGGAGAAACGAGGTTACAATTTCAGTAGATACCCTACCCCGGGGGACACATCCAGGAATTGGGAAGGGTGGTGCTCATCCTGATTACAATTTAAGCAAAAAAAAAAAATTACCTATTAATTTTAGCAATCCTGGTCTCCTTTGTTCTGAGGGAAGTTTTCAGAACCAAAATATTCATAAATACTGTGTTAACAACAAGTGAAAAGTTAATCTATCTGATTTTGTAGTTGATGTGACATTTCAGGGGGGACTGTCTCCCACCACCCTAAATTATCACTGGGGGTAGCAAGTCCCCTCCATCAACCCTTTTCCACCGCCCATGCTCCTCACCAGACATAATTCCTTTAGTCTAGGATTTACAGCTGGACTAAAGGGGTTCAGACTGTAGTTTTTGGAAACATACAACACTTGTGCAAAGTACAATCCACCTGTTCATCTGTAACTAGACATCTAGGCTGGTTCTCAGAAGTTAGTCCAGAACTAACTTTAGAAAACCAACAATAGGTCCTAAACTATCCATAAGCCTGTCTCCTCACTGGACTTAATTTCTTTAGTCAAGGATTTACGTCTGGGGTAATAGGCCATCAGCTGTAGCCTGTATCCTTTCATGAATCCCCACATTCATGCGGGCAACGTAATAACCATTGAATCATGTGTAGTAAACATCATTTAGGAGAAATCTAATTGTTCTCCATGTACAATTGCACCAAACATGTGAAATTTTAATATTAAAAAAATATTATTTTGTCGATCTTTCAATCAGCCCGTTCAAATCATGTGAGTCATTTTGACCAATTACAATGAAGAGTTTCGTCACGCTTCAGTTCACACCTTGTAAACAGATGGTAGGTGTTGTCTTCGAAGCCGATTTTTGCATAGACGATATCTTCAAAAATAACGGAAGGAATTTGATTATAGTATACACAAAATCAGTTATTTCTCTAATAATTCAAATATATTAACAAAGCCAAGATGGAATAAAGTAAGTAATTGAGGGATCAGTGGCGAAATCTAGGTGGATTTAACACTACTGTCACTAGTGTTATTATTGCAAACTGAGTGAAGCCAACATTCCACATTAGGAATCCCATCTCAACACAAAGCAGTGCCGCGTTACAGATGATTTAAAAAGAATGATTTCTACAGCGAATACAAGGTAATATTAATGCAGATGATACCGTATTAGTTTTCCACAAAAACATGGTCAAGGTGCGTAATTTCGTTTGCTGCTGGACGTAGGCCAAGCTTGCCTAGCCAAGTACTGGAACCGTACTGGATAACCACTAGATAGTAGCCTAGTGTGCTCTGAGCGAAGACTAGAGATAGGCCTAGGCCAGGTGATTGCTCCTCATATGGCTAGGCCTAGGCAGCATGTCACACGCTCAGTCGATTGATTTGAGTTTTATTATTAATGGTATTCAAGAAAAGGAAGGTGTTCTTTTTTGTGGTACAGGGCAAGAGAGATAAAATTAAGCAAGGCAGAAACAGACGACAGTGGAGCTAGCCCACTAAAACAATTAATTCTTACCAGACCTAGGCCTACTGTACATTTAAATTATGAATGTTTTGTTCTAGAAACATTAGCCCACTTCTAATTAACAGCCCCCTGATTACTATAAGCAAACCAGTTAGATTATTAATCTAATTATTGATAAAAATCTACAGAGGTATTATTGAAATGTAGAATAAAAAACTATTCACTTTAAATTTTTGTAAGACACTAAATTATCTATGTGGTGTTTAATTTGACTCAATATACAGGTACTATTCAGTTTTGCATGGTCATTTTCACAAAAATAATTTTATTTCAATTTTAGCTCATAGTACCATCACTATTATAAGCCATAATAACCAGATCATTAATCTAATTATTAAATTTAATTATTAATAAAATATAGAATTGAAAACAAATATTAACAATTATTATACAGTATTACATTTTGAATTAATTTTAGACACTAAATAATCAGTGTGGTGATTAATTTGACCCATTAAAAGGTAATATTTGATTTTGCATTGATCATTTTTTTTTCAGTTTTTATTTCAATTTTAATGCTTAAATAAGCTGTCAAAATAACACTAAGAATGGTAAATTTAAGAGTCGATATGTTTTTTTAGGACTGTTATGCCATGCTGCCAAAGCTAAGGCGGATGAAAGCATGCTGATGTACATGATATAGAAGACTCTGTACCATCAATCCTGCTTAGGAGTATACAACGTTTTTAACTAAAAGCCAGGTTTCTCACAAGTAAGTAAATTAAACATTATTGTCTGAAAGGTCCACTAATACTTACTTCAAGTAAGAAAGTATAATGCATACTCCAAGCAATGAGATACACGCCATCGTGACAAGATTCAATATTTTGACATAAATTATGTCATTCCTGATGATGACATAATTTATGTCGAAATATTGAATCTTGTCATGATTGTGTCTATCTCATTGCTTGGAGTATGCATTATACTTTCTAAACATTATTTTTCTTATTTTTGCATGTGTGTGATAAATAAAATAAACAAAAACATTCATAATACTTAAACATATGTGGTCTTAAGAATATTATTAACAATATTTTAAGGGCACTAACCCTAACTAGTGTAAATTTTAGGGGCCACCAATAAAAAACAATGGAAATTTAGATTGAAGAAACTGAGTAGAGCCATCGTTCGCCTTAGTTTCTTTAACCTACTATAAATTTTCATTATTTACCCGTCCACCTCGGCTTCTTTAAAACGGTGTAAATTTCCATTACTTTCTGTTAGAGCCCCTAAACTTTACACTATAGTTAGAATTAGTGCCTCCTAAAATATTGCTGCCTTTTTGTTTAGATCAGCGAGTTGCTTGTCAAAATTAGGAGGGATATGAACTTAATTATTACAGTGTAGCACTATTAGGCTGGTAACATCCTTAGACACAAAATTATTTAAAAACAAAAAATAAAAAAGAAATATACTGTATTATGATAAATAAAATCATCCTGCCAAACTTGTTAAATAGATGCCACAGGTTCTTCTCGGTCACGATTTTTATTATAAACTCCCTCTCACCAAATTGAATTATATATTATCAGCTTATAAATGGATAATATACAAATTATACAAATATACAAAAATATGGTATACACATTATTTATGTTTTTATATTAATACCAAGATTTGTATAATTCAATTGTTATTAAATAATAACAATTATAAAAAGGTACTGTAGTAGTAGAAATTCAGGGGAGGGCGATGACACTGGACAAGCATATTTTTTTTATTTGGCATTACATGTATATAATAAGTTGATTATGAAAGTTAATCTTTGTTATAGTTGTTTCAAGATTAACTTCACGTAGAGTATTTGTAAAAAAGTTTTTAACCCCCTTCTGCTTACTCTTTGTACACTTGCTAAAATGTTGAATTGGTAATTTTTAAAGACCACTATCTATTAAAAACAAATTACAGTTTGTCATTGTTAAATAAGAAAATTTAATTTTAAAAATTGAAATTTTCAAAATAATATATTAATAATAATAATAATATATGTAATATTTAAATATTTGGATCAGAACTGCTACTGATCTGAAAAAGGAACATTAGATCAAAAATAAAGAATATGGGATGCATACCTGACTTATATGAAAAATGTTCTCCAAATGTTATTTCGGATCTACTGTGATAGCAACTTTATAATTAACGAAAATCTAGTTATCACTGAATCTCAAGTTTTCTTTTACCTTTGATATTTTCATTTTTTACAGGTGGAATTGCTGAATCTTCAAGATCTTGAGTGATAATATGGAAACTGCTGAACTACTTTATTAATTTTATTCACATAATAGAAAGTGACTGACTAGTTACAGGATGGAAACAGTACCATGATAAATACATATAAACTCAGGCACAAGATTTAGGCAGTGATTATTGTTTACAGTCATGAGAACAATCTTAGCGCTCGGTCAGGATTGAATCTGGTACACGGATTTCTAGGTAACCATGTTAACCACCAATTTACAGTTGCCAATTCCCATGTTTAATTACTGTTTTGTATTTAAAAAAAAATTGCCATTTTTTCCAATTTTGAGGGTTCAGTTACATAAAAGCTAAACATACTTGTAGCCTTCAATTTTCAAAATCAATTCATAATTGTGATTTGTATCAATTCTGAAAAACTATACTATTTTGTATTTGTAGTTTTGGAGTTATCGTAATTGAATGTTAATTAAATTTATGACAACTTCGCTGAACGAAAGGTAATTTTCAAGTTTAAAATACTTAAAAACTAAGATGACTTGAGACATTAAATGTTAAACATAAACTAACAACTGTGGTTTGTATTCATATTTAAAGTTGTGAGCATTAGTTGTTACTATTTTTAAAGTTATGAATGCTCAAACATGGCTCCAGACCCCAAAAACCACATTTTATGCTCTACTAAGGGATGTCTGTCAACTGTTTTTTTTTAGTTGACAGAATAATCCTGCACTAGGTCTGGATTCAACCCTTGACCTCATTATTAGCTAATTTTTTTACTATTTCTACTAAATTAACATTTCCCAGGTTAAATTACTTAACGACTGAGTAAGTTATTTTCGAACGTTACTGAGCTAGGCCTCTGGCGGGATTTTCTAACTCATCGTACTGTGTGTGCTATCCGGTTGTTTTGTGTACAGCTATTATGAGTTATAAAAATAAGCCATGAGATAGAATATTTTAGGAAAAAACAACGCATGTGAAACACAATGATTGTAAATCATAGCACAAATGTAAACATGACAAGTTACTATCTTTTGACTATGAGGATGATGGTGATGGTATAATGGTGATGACGATGATGGCAATGGTGTCTGTAAAAGAACAAGTATCTAATATAACGTACAATATTTGCACGATGAGGACAAGGATGACGGTGATGGTGATGATAAAGATAATGTCTGTAAAAGACCAGGTATCTGAGGTAACTTACCTATCTTTGGCTACAAGGGAGACGATGATGATAATGGTGACGGTGGTTATGTTAGTGATCCATTACAAACACCATTAGCATTACCATTACATTACATTTAGAGTGGTTTGCATGCTGTGTGTCTTTTTGCGTATCTTCAATTAAATTTGGTTGGTTTATGTTAAGCTGTTCTGAATTTAACTAACGCGTTTACATTTTCTTATTTTAACATGGTAGTGTTTATTTTTTTTTTGAGCTTAACCATTAACGTTTAAAGATTTTACAAGGCTGACCTTGTGTTTAGACCTAAACGAGTTTATGGTAAATCTTATTTCGTTTTATCATTTATGTGTTGTAACATTTTGTAGTAGTTGTTAAACTTTTGTGTGTTTACATTTTATTTTGTTTTAAAGTGCCTTTGGTGTTTTATTGCATTTCCGCGTCAGTAATGTTCATCAAAATGTATAAGTAAACGTTTTAGTTTTTGACTTGTGTTTATTGCATTTTCCGTTCAATTAATTATGGCCAAATATTTTAGAAAATCGTATTTGTTTGAAGCAGTTTACATGGCGTTTTTTAATTGTAACTTGGTTATTTTTTCTTATATGAAAGTTTAATTTAACTAACTTTCTATTTTACTGTTTTTTTACGATTACAAAGTAAGGTTAATTGTTTTTAGATTTAAAGCTTTGACTATAAATAATTTATATGTTTTAAATTTGTATTCGTAGTTTCTTAACTTTTCGTTTCTTTCCATACAAAATAATACAGTATTAATAT
>JAOTQE010054737.1:0-20134 GCA_025631205.1 Nesometra sesokonis
TTTTTAGAACTAGTCAAGTGGTCAAACAGTTTTCTGAGGAATATAAGATTCTTTCACCAAACTCAAAAATAAAAAAATAAAAATGAGTGGCTTGAAGATTGGAAGAATAAATAAAGGGACTATAAAATAAAGCAATCCCTCCAATTCAATTGACAATTGCAATCCTATAAAACACTTTATACAGTTGTTAAACCCATTAAACCCATTTCACAAGCTCCTCCAGGCAAAGAGACTAGTTTTAAAATAAACCTCAGCTTCTGCAATTACTGTTCACAGTTAAAAAATATGTCAGTTGCTTAATATTCGCAAACAATATAAAAACAGCATGTAGGTGAAAGAACTTCCAGAAAACAGTTGCGTTAAGCCAGCTAAAAAGAAAGATGTGAAAGTGCTTCTGGAATCCACGGGAGAGTTTGACAACCCCCGCATAAAAGCATTCTATGACCCCCATCTGTAATGAAGATGATGAGATGGATACGGCAGATAGTGATTCAGAGGATGCGGCTACAGTGGTACTTCATGAAGATGACTGGTGAAGAGAATTAATGCGTGAATGAAACTAATTTCTATTTTGTTTGATTTAAATTTGGACGGGTGTCAGTTTCATTCATATTTTTATCCAAGGTCGCATAAATACAACTCATCCACCTATTTAACATCTCAAATTGCCTCAAATCTGCCGTAGACATGCCAGGATTATTGCTAACGGCAGAATGAATACAAGACAACTCTTCAGGGGAGACCTTCTCGTTCCAAGACCTCAGTGTGAAGTCTTTAAAAATTCCTTTAGTTACAAAGGACCAAAATATTTTAATACATTAGACACTTCCATTAGAAATTCTAATACATTTTCTTAATTTAAAAGTAAACTAAAATCTTTCATGCTAATGAAACAATTTATTTTTTGTTTATTTGCTTAAATTTTAAAATGATATTTATTATTATTACTTTTTGTAGATTTATGTATACTTGTTTATAATAATATTTTATGTTAGTTTTGTATATACAGTATGTATATAAGTCTCTCTAAACACCCTCGTCATACTGGTGTTATTAAACTATTTTACCTGAACATCTTTAATTTTGTGGTGGTTGCAAGAGGTATTTCTGATAATGCAAGCAATGTGTTTAAGATAAAACCATCATACAGCAATTGGGCCCCATACATTGGTCAACATACACAAAAAAGGCGCAATGGTTGTTAATACTAAAGTCAGAAGGTTATCAAGGTAGACAGTGAAGAATTAACAGAAGAATGTAGGGAATTGACAGAATTATTAGAGATGTTGCAGCAAAGTAAAGCATTTGAGGTTATAGGTTGCAAACAGCCTTGGTCTATCTGCAAAGGGAAGCAAGCTAGATATAATACTTGCCAACCGAGACAAGATTTGCAACAATTCTAAAAACTTCAAAAAATTATCAAGGAAAATGTGGGGGGTCTTCAGGAGGACCCTATTATGTCATCATGGTGTTATTTATGGAGTCAAGTTTGATATTGTGATCAGTTTCTTGACCTCAAAAACATATATCTAGATTCACTCAAGTAGACTGAGCTGAGGTGGGTGGAAACTGAATTGTGAAGTAGCCCTAACCCTACCTAGGCTATGCCTAGCCTGTCTTGATAAAAAATAGAACCTCTGTAAACTTTGCGGGGAAATATTTTTTTTAACAGTATAGCGCCACCGCAACCTATACTGCCCCAAAAAATCAACCTATACTGCCCCTATGTTTCACAACCTCTTATCACTGAAGCTACTACAGTCTCATCCAATCTACAGCGGCCCATTTCCCAACACAACTGAGGTACAAAGTTTAGTTCAATTCATCCTTGGGTATGGTCACATTAAATTGGCAGACTTTTCAAATATTTTTCTGCTTGAGGTTTGGCAATCAATATGCTCAAGAGACAATTTGTACTTTGGACCACAAATGTATGAACAGATATCAATTAATATACACAACACAGGGTCAACTTAAGGGATGCATATGAAGCCCTGATTGGTGCTAAACCTAATTTGATAAATGCCATTGTTTTGATGCTCACTGTTAGGAATGTTTCGACCAATCTAATGAGGATATGGAATAGGACAAAATGAAAGACGTATTAACAAAGGAATGGGATATTATGACAAGAGAAGAGGAAACGTCCTCCGTTATATAGCAAGATACATTCTGTATGCCATAAACAAACGATATAAGAACATTAAATTCTTGGATAAAGGGAAGAGTTGATGAGGTCACAGGCTTAATGATTTACACAGAACACTGGATATCAGTTCAGAACAGGGGTGGCTTGTTTTTAGTTAATGATGACATAATTGTTTTAAACTACTAGAAAATAAATTTAGACAAAGTATTAACCAAAGAATATTAAGAACTTTTAATGTTATTTCAAGTAAAGATAAAGTTATTATTGTAGACTCAGCGAATGTGCAAGAAAGTTAGGCTAAACTCATTGATGGAATTTTTCGCACGCCGCGAAATTTTTCGAGCACACGATGGGGTCCCCACTGTTTAATCAGATCAACAGAAATTTTCACGTCATTAAAAGTGGTCCCATTTGTCAAAGTCAAAATAGAGCAATTCGATAAACAAAAAAACCATCCCAATTTAATTTCCTCATACCAATCACAAAATAAAATTTAAAAAATGGCCGAAGATATTTCTTTCGAAGATACTTGCAGCATTTTTACTTCAGACTACAGTGGATTTAGTACTGTAGATCCGAGCGATTTAGATGACACGTTGGACCAAGAAATAGGTCTGGAGTCTGACAAGGAGTTGTTTTTGGAGGTCGTCAGAAAATATTGATGTCTCCCATGGTACAATGTTTTTGTTAATACGATGACGGGGATGATGGTGACCTAATAGTTCAGTCGACGGTTAGGATGAACAATTCTAGACTATATCACTAAACACATGATCATTGTTTTTTTTTAATTCAGTTGAGTTCCTGCAAAAACAAACGAAAAACCTTAAAGACAGTCTAAAGAAATGCTTGGACAAAAAGGGCTTGGCTACCCAGATCAGGAGCCGGGGCACCTGCATTGCCCAAATGTAAATATTTTGAACAAATGCGATTTCTTTACGACAAAACAGTTAACCAACCAACGGAGAGCAACCTTTCGGACAAGGCAACTGCCGCAAGTTCTGGAGGAGCTTTCACTTCGAGTGAACTGGGAGAACGTCAAGCTGTTAGCACGAAGAGGAAAATGCCAGTTGTACGATGGCTTGTAAGTGTCACGGCAAATTTCAAAAAAAGTCATGACAAATTTCGTAAAAAGTCACGGCAAATTAAAAATGAAACATCACAACAAATTGAAAATGAAACATCACAACAAATTAAAAATGAAACATCACGGCAAATAAAATGAAACATCACGACAAATAAAATGAAATATCACGGCAAATTAAATGAAACATCACAACAAATTGAAAATGAAACATCACAACAAACTAAAAATGAAATATCACGGCAAATAAAATGAAACATCATGGCAAATTAAATGAAACATCACGGCAAATAAAATGAAACATCACGGCAAATAAAATGAAACATCACTACAACTTTTTTTAAAAGTCACGGCGGAAGTGAGTTTCGCGGCGGAAGTGACCTCATCAATCACGTGGCGGATAGGATATGACGATGGAAAAGTTGGAAAGTTTTTGACAGCGTGTGATGACCAAGGATTTGAGGTTGTTTATTTGCTATTTTTAAGAGCTTACTGCAAGTGTTCATTTATGAGGTATGTTGTTAAGCCCCCATGCCTAGAAGAAAGCAGATACTAATAGGCCTAATTTAGGCTTATTTAAATTACCGTTATCATTATTAAGGATGTCCGATGTTAAAACAAAGGCCTAGCCTAGGCCTAGGCTAGTAGTAGTAGGCTAGGCTAGCCTTGGACCAGTCGTGGGAGTGTGACGAAACGGGCAATGGGCGCCAACCTTTCTTATAAATTGATGTTCTCGTTTTTAAAATTATTAAAAATATAAAACGCTCAAATCAATTATTTACTTAGGCCCTATTATAGACTAGGCCTAGGCTATACGTTTTAAATGTATCTTTTAAAATAATTGAAAGAATTGGCGCCTGTTCTCCTTTTTGGTGCCCGTTTTTTCTGTAGGCCCTAGGCCTAGACTAGACCTAGGTCGCATAGGCTAGGCCTAGCCTAGACTCAGGCCTAGGCTGGAGTATGCCTAGTAGGAGGCCTAGGCAAACATCCTCTTAACCCCGCCCTCCCACACACACGGACACCTGATTCCACACAGCATGAACATTTTTTAGCTTGGCATCTCTGAGGGCCTAGACTAGGCCTAGGGCTATACCTAGCTGGCGCTAATGTACTTTACGGTACCCCAATCCTAACCCTAACTCGAGCATCCATCTTTAAGGTTAGGTTTGGAGTAGGCCCTCATTTGACGTGCAGGGTGTTTGGTACGAAAGTACATTATTAGCGTTGACCAGCCTATGTATCTAACTAAATAACATGCTATTTTTTGAGGACTTTCGTTTCTTTTTTCAATCTGGCTGGAAATTTTCAGAGTCTGGGTAATCAGCGAGCCAGCAAGCCAAAGTACAACGTAGTCTGGGTAATCAGCGAGCCAGCGAGCCAAAGTACAACGTGTGAGCCATGCAAGCCATCCTTAAAACATCATCTATCTAGGCTTAAATTTCGATAGTAATGCCACCTATGTGTTGTTATATGAAGACAGTAGCTTGGCAAGGTTTATGCCTGGAACATTTAAAGATTTCTTCCAACTTAAGAAATATAAAAATGAATTAAGAAAGGACTTTAAAAGAATAATTTTATATGTTTGCAGCAAGGAAGACTATAAAGTATTTGAAACTGAGACTGATGAGGAAAATAATGATGTGCTTGATAGTAATGCTGACGATAAAATGAAGGAAAATGACGAAGTTTTTGAAAAATGGAAGCTTTTGACATAAATACACATAATGAAGCGAATGACAATGAAGTATCACCGAACGTAGAGGCAGATGAAAAAAACAAACATGAAGAAAACCAGTCTGTGGTACTGGAAGACATTGTCAAAAAAACTGATGGGCAAACCTCAAACAACTATACTTCAACTGTGACATCAGCAAATGATGTATGCACACATTCAAATGCAAAAGTTGATGAAAGTCACCAATTTTTTGTTGTGTGCAGACGCACGGCACCACTAAAACGACAACTGCAACTTTGGCAGCGTGAATCAAGAAAATCCAGCATTTTATCACAACTGAAAGTGAAATTCAGTAGAGAAACTGGCATAGATTCTGGAGCAATGTCAGTTGAGTATTTGGAAAATGTTTTGCATGAAATGTCATCTGAAATGTTTCCAAGCGGAAGCCCTGCCTTTTCTACACATGAAATTCAGAATGGGAACTTTCGTACCTGTGACAAAATAGTTTCAGTGTCAGTTGCACAGGGAGGTCCAATCCCTTGTTTTTTGGACCGATGTTTATATACTGAAACTGATTTATTGGACATAAAAGATGAAGATAGACCTAACTGCAGTTGAACTAGAATTTCTAAATGACATCAATTTAGACTGTCAGGAACATATTGACAAAATATTGGAGCATAGCTATACAGGAGTCATTGATAGACAAAATCTGAAGGACATTGCAAACTCAGTAAAAGTATTATTTGTAAGCAACCGTGCATTATGTATGAGTGAGTTAAAACGTGGCCTTGATCAGTATGGATTGCAAGAAATGATAGCATCCTATCCGGAGGCATGTGCCAGCCTATTTGTTTCAGAGTTTAAAAAAACCTGGAACCAGATGCAAATTACTTGTTTTCCTTAATGGAACCAGTTCATGCAGGAAGGGCTCTTGTAGGCGCACCCGCAAAGAAGCAATGATGGATTATCTGCAAGACCTTATAATGTCATTAGAAGACGAAAGAAATATGACAGGATACCAAGCTCCAGTGGCGTGGAATGTTGATGACGAAAGCACTTGTGATGATCGCACAGACTTTGAAAAACCTGAACTAAGTGTAGCTGGTGTCATGGGATGGCTGACTGGCCATAGGCAGAAGCATGTTATGGGTACAGAAAGACCGTCTATAACTGTAATGTTTGATCACCAATGCCTATCAAGAAACCCAAAGCAGACCTCGTGCTTTCCCTTGGTTGGGTCTTATAGTAGAGATCTGACATTACAGTTGCACATATGCAAACTGAAACCGATTTCCGCAAACTCTTTATCCTTGCTTATTGTAAAGGCCAATCATTTGCAAAGCCATAACTTATCAAAAAAAAACCTTTAAGTTAAAACGTGGATATAACTTGAACACTCCTTTGTTGATGTATTTTTATTATTTGATATGCAAGCTACTGTATTTGTTTCATTGACTGGCACTGAATGTTTGTGTTGGCTTTAATGATAATGCTACTGTATCTTATCTACCTCTGACTGGTGATATTACATTTACATACTTAGTTAAAGCATGAATAGATGTAAATGTGTTACTGAAGAAAAAGTTGAGTCAACTAAATGATGATTATGATTAACAGGATTTATATTTTTGATTATGTGGGGTATAGGGCAAAAAATGCTGGCACTATACTGAATGTTTTCATTGTGTTTTTCTAAATTCATTGTAACAATGATTTGAACGATTGTGTGTGTGTGGTTGAGGGTTCAAAGAAAGTGTTTTGAAGATTCGTGCCTAATGAAGCTTGGAATAGGAGGAAGACTACGACTAAAGAAAGATGCTGTGCCATCAATTAAAAGAATAAGAAAGAAGAAAGAAAACTATCACCAAAACGATGCAAACAAGCTGTAAGTAATTTTTCACATTTTTGTTGTCGTTAGCTAGGTAAACTAGATTTCCCTTCTCATTCTTGAGTCTAACTTCAATGTATTTCTGTAGTGTTACAGCGAATAAAATGCAGAAAGGAATGTATTGCACCAAAAGTAGTGGGTAGTATATAATTATTAATTACGATAAAAGGATTTTATAAGAATGATTTGTATTATATTTCAATTACAGATAACTGATGACACATGCCGGATTGACTGTAATAAAAGAACACCCGAGAAGCATCATAGTTCCTGCCATTCAGGGAATACAAGTTGTTGAAAATGCATCAGCCTGCCTTAATTATTTTTTCAAGAAAGAACAGCACAACAAAATTAATCCAGATAAAACGGGTAAAATTACACTTAAATTTTAATAAGCACTTAACATTCTACTGAGTAGCTCATAATTTTTTTTATAGGTTGTCGAATCCAAATCAGGATTTAGACCCCCCTCCCCCTTAATTACAATTCTGGATCCGCCACTGTATATTCCATTAGCGACATTTTTTGTCCTATATGAGAATTGCCATTAGAAAGGAATTAAGCAGTCTGATTGGCTGTTATATATCATATGACCCTCAAAGTCAGTCAGGCATGCAACAAGTTCCACAAAGTTGTGGTAGCTTGTAGTGTGAAGTTGATTGGCTACAAGTGCGATCAGTTTGAAAAATAAAGACAGATGATGCGCGCTGCTGAAATTATAAGTGGCATCATGGCTGATGTTGGCGATGGAGCAAATCAATTCCCAACTACCAGATGTGTAGCAAAAAATGTCACCCATCGAGAGATCTGTGTTATTTTGGTTGGTGTTTTCTTAGTTTTGAATAACTGATGCTCGATCCTAGACATTAAAAGTTATTATTAATATAGGCATATAGTAGATTACCTTGTATAGGCCTAGACCTAGGCTAGACCTAGACAAGGCTAGCTAGGCCTAGACTATTCTGTACTACAGTATTGTATATTTTAATTTCATAGGCTAAAGCCAAGTTAGTATTAAAAATATAGAAGACCTACCTAGGCCTTTGAACAATAGGCCTAGTACCTTGCGGGTGTCACGAATCCTAAAACTATGAAACCTAAGACCCCCTAAGACCTAAGACTACGAAAACTAAGACCTAAGACCTCCATTATTATCAAAATAATTACTGGCGTAATGCAGTTTCGTACCCACCCGTCAAAAATAATTAGAATTGTTTCAAAACTACATCACGAGTTGCCTACAACATCATACATCCCTAATAGTTAAAGAATTCAGTATTTTTCCCTTTTGTGACTGTTTTAAAGCAATTCTTTACCGAACTACACCGTACGCCTAGGCTAGGCCTGCTTTCATCGCTCTCGATGCGAGGTCAGCTTGGATGTTAATATGGGGGTCCAGATGTGACACTCAACATGGTAATAATGCGCTGTTTTTGTTAATATTGTTGCGACCATGTCCATGATCATGAGTAATACTCATACTCTCAGCTTGATTGAGATTTTTTGTTGCGGTTATTGCCAAGGCCACTAAGCCAGGGGCGGATTTACGGGTTTCCGGACCGCCCCGCCCTTTGCGGAAAGTAAAATATATCAATATTACTAACATTGTCTATACATTGAATTATTAGCATTGTCTATTCAGCAATTAAAGACAATAATTCATTCCTTAACACGTCCCTGAGGCCATTTCCAAACGTTTTAAGACCAAAATTTCCCGGGGGAGCATCCGGACTCCCCTAAAACTTTGACTGTCTTCCGCCACCCCTCTTTTCCAAAAGTCTGCAATGGAATCCATTACATTCCATTGATACAGACGAGCGCATATGGCATTTGTACCTCCCAGGTACCCACTTCAGGCCCGTATTTAGGAGGGGGGGGGTCGGGGGTTGCTGAAGTTCCGCTAAGTGGGCTACTATTTTCGGGGTAAAACTTAGTAAAACGGCCTAGTAGGCATAAAATATAGGTCACATGTCCCCATGTAGGCACTGTGACCAATCACTATATAAGATGACTCAACCAAATTATGGTGTCCACAATTAGTCTGTTTCTTTTAAAATGCAAAATAACACAATTTTTTAGACCTTCGCTCATGTACCCCGATCGGGGGCCCTTGGCGGCCCCATGCCCGTATTTAGGGAGGAGGTAGGGTTCGGGGGTTCGGACGAATCCCTCATGGGAGCTAGAATTCTGCTGGGCTAATATTTTCGGAGTAAAACTTAGTAAAACGGCCTAGTAGGCATAAAATATAGGTCATATTCCCCCATGGAGGCACCGTGACAATTCACTATAAAAGATGACATCACTCAATGACCAAATTACGGTGTGTCCACACTTTGTGTCTTTTAGAATGTAAAATAACGCAATTTTTGAGGACCTTCCAAACCAATATAGACTGAACTGAAAAACGGGACATTTTGGTGGACTCTAATGTGTCTTTTAGCATGTAAAATAATGCAATTTTTTTCGAGGCCTTCGGCCCCTGAACCCGTCTGGGCATCCTCACCAGCCCCCCTGGCCAAGATTCGCAAGTCTGACCCTCGCAACCAAAACAAGCTGATCTGGAATACGGGACATTTTGATGGGCTCTAATATGTCTTTTAGCATGCAAAATACCGCAATTTTTCTAAGGCATTCGGCCCCTGGACCCCCACCAGGAGCCATCAACGGCCTTCTAACCCCCAGCCTAAATTGCTCGCTTCGCTCACAAGTCTGAACTGGAAAACGGGACATTTTGATGGACACTAAGGTGTCTTTTAGCATGTAAAATAACTCAATTTTTTTGGCGGCCCCCTGTCCCCAGCCTAAATTGCTCGCTTCACTTGGAAGTCTGAACTTCGAAACCAAAACAAGCTGATCTGAAAATCGGGACATTTTGATGAACTCTGATGTGTCTTTTAGCATGTAAAACACCGCAAATTTTTGGCGGTCCCTGTCACATGTCCCCCAGCCTAAATTGCTCACTTCGCTTGCAATAAAATTCGCAACCAAGGCAGGCTGAACTCGAAAAGGGGACATTTTGATGGACTCTTATGTGTCTTTTAGCATGTAAAATAACTTTCAGGGGCCTTCGACCCCTAAACCCTGACTGGGCGTCCTCGGCGGTTCTCTGTCCACCAGCCTAAATTACTCGCTTCGCTCGCAAGTCTGAACTTCGAAACTAAAACAACTTGATTTTGAAAACGGGACATTTTGATGTACTCTAATCCGTCTTTTAGCATATAAAACACCGCAAATTTTTCTGGGGCCTTCGGCCCCTGGTCCCCGTGGGCCTACAGCAGCCTCCTATCCCCAGCCTAAATTGCTCATTTTGCTTTGAAATCTAAACTTCAAAACCAAAACAGGCTGAACTGGAAAACGGGACATTTTGATGGAAATTAATGTGCTTTTTCAGCGCGTAAAATAACCGGACCGGAGGACCTCAGCGGTCCCTGGCTCCCTGGCGGTCCATAGCTCCTTATCCCCTTGATAAGGAGTTCCGCCTAGTCCCAAGTCGAACCTCCCCACTAAAATTCCTAAATATGGGTCTGTCACTTATACTCCTGGGTGGAGAGAGACAACGTGGATCAAGTGTCTTGCCTGGGAACACAAACGGCCAACCAGAGTTAGCCTCGAACAATATTATATAAAATACCCCTACCAATTTTTACTTAAAAAAACCCACCATTTTTAAAATTACACACGAGACGACTACCTCGTTTGCGTCATGCTGCCTGATATAATACCAAAAGTCATTAAAAGTATTTCAAATTACATAAAAGTTAAGAACTTGAAAATAATAAATTAGTGGATTAAGTACTGTTTCGGTGGTCATCCCATTGATTAGTTGGCCAGTAGTCCGGTACCTTTTATGGTCTGATTTGATATAAATTTCCTCAAGATCTAATAATCCCATTTGTTACTCAGAAATACCTTTTAGTCATCAATTTATTAGGTAAATGATGCGTCTTATTTTAATTTTGGAATTGTATTTCTATACTCACGATCATATGTAATATTTTTATTTTTTAGATTGTTGATAATTTGCCTGGAGCATTTCCAGGATCTGGTAAATGGTTAGGACCAAATGTGATTTTAAACATCATGTTGTCATTGAAGCCAAGTGGATGCATTGTGCCAGATGATTTGAAGGAAAATGTTTATTTTGTTCTCAACGAAAGCACGAACGTGTTGCGGTGCTCCAAGGGGAACCAATCTGTATATCGTGATGATTGCGGGGCATGGAACTCTAAGTCTTTGTCGTATTATATGGCATATGTTATCAGATTAGACAATACATTAGATTATGTGAATGTTCGAAATGGACGTTACTATAAGGACATAGGCGGGAAGCATGTAGAGATGGATCCGAAGCCCAGTGAACAAAGTATACTTGTATTTTGCAGATATTATGTGTCATTAAGGGCTAACAGTGCATACTAAATATCCAGATAAAATGAACTAAAAAATGTGTCTGTTGTTGAATACATTAGAAAACGCTCTAGAACTAATGAACCTCACGGAAATGCGATGAGAAATCATAATGAATTCATAAGAACAATGGAAGAAACTCAAGAAAAAGTTAAAGAAATGGTGAAAGCCACGACTACACGCAAAGTATATCAGGAACTCTTCATAGATAAAAGTGCCACGGCTCCGAGAGACTTAAGACAAGTTCAGAATACCAAATACACGCAATCATTAAAAAACAAACATAAGGATCAACATCAACAAAACACTGCTGACAATATTCTAACATTATTTAACATATATGAGAAGAATGCATTTATGCAAGAAATATTAACCACAAAAGGTCACCCACCATCTGTAATTTTATATTTCGAGGAACAACTGAAAGACATAATAAAATTTTGTGATCGAAATGCTCTACACCCCAGTGTGCTAGGGATCGATAGAACATTTGATTTAGGACCATGTTATGTCACCACTACTGTATACCATCATACAAAGCTTTTGCAAAAAACGTCTGACATGCATCCGATTATGCTTGGTCCTGTGTTTTTACACTGGGACGGAATGTACACCACCTACAACGATTCCTATTTCACATTCAGGAGAGGTTACATTCCATCGGCGGATTACAGATAAGTGGCAACAACCATTGTTGGATCAGATGAGGAGAAGGCGTTGACAAAGGCAATTCGAACGACATTTCCCTCCTCTACTGAGGTTTTATGTACGCATCACTTAAGGAAAAATACACGCCGTCATTTACAAAAGATTGGAACCAAGGAAAACGATATAAAACAAATGATGAACGATATATTTTGTAGTGAAACAGGACTAATTGGATGCGATGAACATGATTTTAAATTAAATTATATGATGTTAAGGGCAACCATAGCAAAGTAAATGCCACATTTTTTAGATTTTATTAAGCTCTCTGACAGTATGTTACAATTTTTAATTTCACCACATAAATCACACGAATGGATTCCCTTAGACTGGAAAAACAACGCATAAATAATATTTTGAAATTAAGCTCAAATTGGAAGACCTTAAAAATTCCAGATTTAATAAATAAACTCATGGATATTGTGCAATTACAACTTTTAGTTATACGTAGAGCATTACACGTGGCCGGTAATTTTAAATTAGCAAAATGGGTATGTAAATTTGCCGTTAATCATTATGAGTGGGAACAGAAAAGTGATGTAGAAAAGAATAATTTGCTGTATAATAGATTTATGAATCTAAAACTAAACAAATTAAGCAAAACTCAAACATCTACTAATGGTCTGTTAACAACTCCTTAAATTCCAAAAAGCGCCCGGAAGCCTTGTCAAAGACGCCGAACAAAACAGGCTAAAATCGTGACATTGAAGCATAACTAAGAGTACATATTATGATATAAGACAGAAATTGAATGAAATAAATGTTGAAATGAAATAAATGTGCAGACCAATGATTAAATACAAGATTATGTCTTTATTCATGGTGTTTTTTTTCATATTCCATGTCAACATTAATTTGTGAAGTTCATCCTTTTGCCAAGCATCTATTTAATAAAGATTGGCAGAACAGACAGGAAAAATTGCTGATCAGTAAACTGAACTCCGATGAAGTGTATATGAATATATGATTTTGCTGAAAATTATAAGTGTCAACACCAACGAGAGGTACAATGTGCTTATTACAGTCAAGATTCGGATCCGCCCCAGCATTATACATGAGTATATGCTCCCCGGTGGTAAGCATTTGCACTGTATCACTCCCCAGTGGTTCCCTGGTAGTTCCCCGGTGGTGTTTATCATGACCCGTAATTTCAATAATAAATATTTCAAAACAAGTAGTTTTTTTATAGCTCCATGGTCTAACCAGCTTGGGTGAGTGTGCTGTTATTATCAAACAAATTTATATAAGTTTAATTATTGTATGTTATCAGCAAGTATAAAGCTTGTAGTACAGGATGTAAATGAATGCTTAGCAATACGTAAATTTGCCAATTTACAAAAAAAATATCCTTCAGTCGTTAATAATGACATCACTTTTATGTTTATTAGCAAGTGATAGATTTTAGTGAGGGACTTTATTTTGTAAAGTTAATTTAACTAGTATGCTATATCAAAGTAGATTTACTATACCACCACTTGAAATAATATATACTGTATCTGATATTCATAACCAGTGTATAAAGGCCAAAGTGGCCTTATTGAGATAAGTTTTTCCAGAGCATACAGGCCATTGGGAAGCTAGGCACAAATCCAATGCCTGTAAAATATACTGTCTTACCACAAGTACTGTGTTTGCGACTATTTGATATTTTTTTTTTTTTTTTCCAAAACAATGATTGTTTTTTCAAGAAAAAATTGAAAATTTCCAGCGAATTTAAGCGGAAAGTCGGCATTCGCACGCTTTCTTATGGTTTTTCCAAACTGCGGCTGGATTGAAAGACTACCTGTTTGGGGCGATAATATATCACGCACGGCATGTGCATGCTGAGTTTTCGGGGTTTTTTGACAGTTGTGATCGTAGACAATGTTTATATCAAATATCAAGATGTTCAAGTGTCTTCATTGTATGTCTATATTTTTTCAGCACTTGTATGGAAAGGTACAGACAGATGAGAAGTTTGTCCCATCAGTAAATACCAAGAAGTCTTCAAAGGGCTCAATGCCTTTTTCACCATCAGCACAAAAGGCTGGCAACATTAATATGGTGGTACCATCAAACAAGTACAAGTACTTAAATGGCTTCAATGTTGTAATAATATTTCATGCAACTGGTGTGTCTATATTGTCATATATTAACTGCTTGTTTACCCCCAATTGCATCGATTTTGTAACTTGTTATTGCGCATATTATTAGTTAACATTAACTTGTTTATGGTGCGCACATACAGAATCCAGGCACCTTGTAATTTACGTGATTTCTAGAGCGCGTACTATAAGAAAAAAAACTAATAATGAATAATGAGAGACGAGGAGTGAGAGCGACCAGATACAGACGTGTTTCTGTTTCTGTGTTACTAGTACCGAGAAGGTATAATAATATACCCATCATATCTGATACCCATGTCTGCTTATCATTAATTTGGCAGCAAATAGAGCATCAAATAAAGACGAAGGAAACTGTTAATGTATGTCATCGACTTTTACTTTAGCCTCTCAGTCCTCCGATACCAATCCCGATACCAAAGGCATAACATAGTGAAAGGCCATGCATGACATAAACAGGGTAACAAAACAAGAAGTTTTTTTCTATAAGATTGGTTCTATCGTGTTCTACATATTTCAGGAGATGCATGCTAGATTTCTGAGGAAACTTTTCAAATATATTAAGAGATTAAAAATTGACCCTAAAAATAAAAAATGCATGCATGACATAAACAGGGTAACAAAACAAGAAGTGTCATTAAAGAACTGAAGGATTTGAAATAAAAAATCACACATCATCGATATCAGTGTGTGGTTAGGTTTGTCACAAAGTGTGGGAAAGTAAAGGACATTCCAAATGCAGAAGAGTAATGGCAAATGGGAACTAACAATTGCTGACTGGTTTATACAGCTTATAGAATAATCATCATCATCATTAAATCTGTGAGAATTAACAATGGCCATGTTATTTTTTATACTTGCAGCTTTCAATATTAACACAGCATTTGTGCAATAACATCAAGGTAAACTGAAGAGCCAATTTAACAAACAGAGGAATGTGGGCGGGAAGTGTTGTAAGCTTTACGAAATAAAATCAAGAGAATTAACAATGGCCATGTTATTTTTTATACTTGCAGCTTTTAATATTAAGAAAGCATTTGTGCAACAACATCAAGAAAAACTGAAGAGCCAATTTAAGAAACAGGGGAATGTGGGCAGGAAGTGTCATAAGCTTTACGAATAAAATTAAGAGCAACTATGACGAAACTTTCACTTGGTACGTACAATGATATGAAAAATAATGAAAAATGGAAAAAGCAACAATCTAGAAAGATAGACAAAAACAAAGAAAAATAAGCTCACTAGAATGACAATTAAAAAAGAGATGTAATTTAGACCATTCATCAATTAATTATTATTCATTATTAATTATATTGGAAAGACGGATGCAATATTTCCAACAAATCCTACAAGGAATTGACAAAACTGTCTAATGATTTCCCTACTCACTATAAAATTTTAAAGCGTCAGCTAGAACTAAATGCTAAATTTCATAATAGTAGAATGGATGGTTTGCGTGCAGTACAGTAGCCATTAGAAGAAAAGTTATTCTTGGCATTAAAGAAATTTGATTCTGGACAGTATATACTTAAAGATCAAATGCCGACAATCAACAGTTGTGAAGGACAAAATTTGTGTGGATTAAAGATGTCGTTTGCAGCACACTATTGTTTTTGAATGCAATATAATGCTGATGTTGCCACAATGGATTTTATGCAGATGCATGTTTATTTTTTATACAGTTCATATTCTCTAAATTTGTATTCCTGCCACTTTCTAGTGTTGATTTCCTCCTACGAGCAATGTACAAGCATGTTTTGTTTACTCTGGTTCGCTGTTTGTGTTCTTAGGCAAGACAATTTATCCATATTGGTTCACTTGACCCAGGAGTATAAGTGTTTACCTGGGAATTAAAAATGCCATATGCGCTGATTACAGCTGCAACATTGTGGAATGGATGTGTTCAATAAGTGTTAGTTCCAATGACGGGGGGGGGGGGGGGGGAATATAGTATTTCTCTAAGCATGGTCATTGAAGAGGTGTCACTGTGTATCACTATTCTTGCCATAGTTAAAATGTATACTCCAAGTAAAATAAATCTAAGTAGAAAAAAATCCGTCGAGCATGCTTTACATATCGAAGTTTAAACACATTTGAAGAAACAAAATTAAACTTTAAAACTAGAAAGACACAAGAGTGACTCATCACTCACGTCACCACTCGCACACCTTCTAAGTAAATACCTTGACATAGATTGTTTTTTTTTTAGAATATTATTTTTTTCCCATTTTGTCAAGACCACTTGGCTGAAATGGCTTTCTATAGACTAAAGAAATTGTGATATACTGCATCAGTAGAAATTAATGTTTATAGCAAGCAAATGACTACAGTATTCATCAAAATTGGAAAATTACTGGAAGGTAAAAAAGAAATCAGTTAAACTGATAAATCAATTCTAATAATGGTAATGTAAATAGCTTTTCTTCCAGGTGCTACTGTTGGAAGTATTTTATGAGGTCTCTAACAACATCACAACTGTCTACTTTCGAAGTAGTAGTAGTAGTATCAACGCATATTCAGAGCTACTCTTGACAGATGCAACCTACAAGTTGAATGATTTTTTTAGATGTTATTATTAAAATATTTCATGATGTTTCTAACACCATCACAGCTATCTACTTTCAAAGTAAGGAAATGAAAGATAATTTCAATGCTTATCCAGAGCTACTGTTGATAGATGCAACCTACAAGTTGAATTACTTAAAAACGCAACTGTACGTTTTGACGAATGTGGACGGCAATGGAGAAAGTGAAGTGGTGTACTTATGGATGGTAGAGAAGAACAAACAAAGATAAACAAAAAATAAGTAATTTAATGGACAAATTCAAATACCACAATCCAAAATGTGAATTTGTTATCTACTTTGAAAGTAAGGAAATGAAAGATATTTTCAACGCCTATCCAGAGCTACTCTTGATAGATGCAACCTACAAGTTGAATGATTTAAGAATGCCACTCTATGTTTTATTGAATGTGGACAGCAATGGAGAAAGCAAAGTGGTGTGCTTGTGAATGGTAGAAAGAAGATGAACAAACAATAAGTGATTTAATGAACAAAGTTCAAATACCACAATCCAAAATGCAAATCTGTTGCAGTTATAATGGCTGACAAAGACATGACAGAGAGGAATGTTTTGAAAGGAAAACTACACAATGCAGAAACGTCACATCTTGAAGAAGTTTAGGCATGTAATTACTGTGAATAAGCTGTGTATCTCAAGTGCAGAAAGGAACATGCATCTTGAAATAATAACAAAGATGGCATATGCAAATAATGAGCCTAAATATTTGAAACACCACAAGCCTTTTTCAGAATGTGTACCAGAGAGCTGTGATAAGATATTTTGATGAGAATTGGTACAGAATCAGGTGCCAGTGGGTGGAAGGTCTTAAAAATGCAAATACTAATTACCTGAACCAGACTAACAAATGCTTCAGTGCCTCAATCAGCTACTTAAAGAGTGCTATTACCAGATACTCAAATGTGATGCCATCTGGGATAACACGTCAGATGTCACTAGGGTACATTGAGATAAGATGAGAAAGAGTTCTTGCCTCATTTTAGGTTAATATTCATGTTTTAATTTAAATTATCAATTCATTATTCACTCTATATTCTGAAAATATTAGTTTTGTAGAATGTCTTCATACCAAAAAAAAAAAATTTATATGTAGTCATTTTTCCACCTATATTATCCTACCAACCTACTACAGCCTGGCCCAATATATTTGAAAACGCCAAGAAAATTATATATCGTGCAGGTTTATAATTGACATATTGTTCAGACACTACCTATGTTACCACACATTGTACACTTTAGCATAACGACTAAATTAATGGTTAGTTATGTTTAAAGTTTAATTTTCTGAATAAACTATGTATTAAGTAGGCCTAGTATATTTTGTTTCTTTAGGCGATGACAGCCTAGCGGAAACACTCAGACGAGAATGTGCTCAAGAATTATCATTAAATGTTGACGCGTATTTGAATCATCCTCATTTAGAGAAGGTATCTAAACAGCTGAATGAATCAAAGGCGTTAATTTTACACAGCATATTGGCTGAGGATTCCCTAAATATTCTTGAACAACAAGGTATACAAGCGGGTTAGAGCATGAAGCCAAGCAAAGTTATTCTAGTAAACGTTGGGGTTCGATTCTGCATGTTATGGCTCTCAGTAACATCTTGCAGGCTGATATTACATCTGTGTTTTCAGAAGTTTCATTGAGATACCGCGATTTGATGCACTGTGTCATAAAACCCCAAAAAAGGAAAACTTTATCACGTCAAAGTGAGTTAGATATCCGTCCAATGTATCCAATTGTTTTGCTCTGGACAAGAGATAATAACATATTTTATGGAAGTGCTTTAGATTTTGAAACTTGACCAATATTTTAATGGTATGTTTTTAATCAATACTGTATCCATAAATTAGTAAACAGAAATGCCAATTGGTCAAGTTTTTTTTTGTGTGTTAAATCAATACAGAATTGCAAATGAAATTTACAATTTTCTTTTTTAATGCTTTGATTGGGAGATATTTTGGCCCTATAAATAGCAATAGTAAAAGTACTTACAAAGGAAAAACTTTAGGGATGAAGCATGGTCATTGAAAGAGGTGTCACTGTGTATCACTACACTTGCCATAGTTAAAATGTATATTCCAAGTCAAATAAATCTAAGTAGAATAAAGTCTGTCGAGCATGCTTTACATGTCGAAGTGTAAACATATTTGAAGAAACAAAATTAAATTTTAATACTAGGAAGACACAACAGTGACTCATCACTCACCACTCGCACACCTTCTAAGTAAATACCTTGACATAGATTGGGTTTTTTTAGATTATATTTTATCCCATTTTGTCAAGATCACTTGGCCGAAATGGCTTTCTATATATAAATTGTGGTGTACTGCATCTGTAGGAAGTAATGTTTATAGCAAACAAACGACTATTCATCAAAATGGAAAAATTACTGATGTAAAAAACAAAATCCGTTGAACTGATAAATCAATTCTAATTATGTTATTGTAAAGATTTTTTTAGCCGTTACGGTTGAAATATTTCATGATGTCTCTAACATCATCTCAGCTATCTACTTTCAAAGTAAGGAAAGGAAAGATATTTTCCATGCATATTCAGAGCAAGTAATTTAATGGAAAAATTCAAATACCACAACCCAAAATGCGAATCTGTTACCTACTTTCAAAGTAAGGAAATGAAAGATAATTTCAGTGCATTATCCAGAGCTACTCTTGATAGATGCAACTTACAAGCTGAATGAATGCCACTGTACGTTTTAATGAATGTGGACGGCATGGAAAAAGTGAAGTGGTGTGCTTGTGAATGTTAGAAGGAAGACGAACAAACAATACATGATTTAATGGACAAGTTCAGACACCACATTCCAAAATGCAAATATGTCGCAGTTGGCTGACAAAGATATGACAGAGAGGAATGTTTTGACAAGAAAACTACCCAATGCAAAAACGTTAATGACTTTTTCACATCTTGAGAAGTTTTAGGCATGGAATTACTTTGAATAGGCCGAGTATCTCAAGTGCTGAAGGAACAATGTGTATTGAAATAATAGCAAAGACGGCATATGCAAAGAGTGAGCGTGAATATTTGAAAAACTACAAGCCTTTTTCAGAATGCGCACCAGGACCTGTGATAGATATTTTGATGGGAATTGACACAGGATCAGGTGCCAGTGGGTGGAAGGTCTTAAAAATGCAACCACTAAATACCTAAACCAGCTGGAGTGCCTCAATCATTTTGGTTTTAATTTCAATATCAATTCATTTACTCTATATTCTGAAAATATTAGTTTTGTAGAATATATCTTTACACCAAAAATTATATGGCCACCTATATTATCCCGCCAACCTACTACAGCCTGGCCCAATATATTTTAAAACGCCAAGAAAATGTGCTTCGCCACATTGAATGGAACAGTCCATCTTTCAACTCATGAAAATATTCTGTCTATTTCGTGAACGCTTACCTGTATAACACTACTAATTGCCATTGTTTCCTATCATTGAACACCCCTCGAAAATAATAGAACCGTCCAAACGCCCTCATGAGCGTCCTCCACACCATGTGCTCATCCTCAGTT